>JASKGM010068474.1:0-16499 GCA_034509205.1 Ceratonia siliqua
CCCAAAGTCCAGAACAAAACCTGGAAAAGCCTACTCAGCACTAGCATACACATTCCTAACATGCCTGCTGCATTCCCCAAATAAGGCCATAATTCTTAACAAATTTGGGAGCACCACCAAACACATTCCGAGGAGCATGAAATCAAGAGGCCATAATGCCACAGCAAGAGTATTATGTCTAAACCACTCCATCCCTTTTGAGCATAAAAAACTAGCTCACAACTAATATTTTGCTCTCAGATAGTATTTATAAGTCAAGGGGGTAAAAGAGTAAAAGAATAGAAAAGAAGAAAACTTTTCATAGGAGTACTGACATGCCAAAAGCCATGGCAAGGAAAATAATTCAATCCCGATTAGCAAAGTTCTATATGATATCTATACAATGCAAACAGCCATCTCATTTTGGCCTCCAACAAAAGCAGTCCAATTGCTCCACATCTACACAAACTCCATGTAAAATGCTAACACAAATATATAGAAGCCACTAACTTGCCTCCTCAAGAAAAACAGCTTCGTGTGGAGTGTTGAGGCTCAGCAGGCATTTGAGACCTTGAAGCAAGCTATGACCACAGCTCTAGTGTTTGTGAAGCCCAACTTTTCCAAGCCCTGTGATGTGGAGGCGGAAGCATCACGCACGTGTATTGGGGCGGTATTGATGCAAGAGGGACATCCCATTGCCTTTTTTCAGTCAACAACTTTTTGAGAAGGCCAAGAGGTATTCAGCTTATGAGAGAGAACTAATAGCTATTGTTTTAGCAGTGCAAAAGTGGCAGCCTTATCTATTTGGCAACCGCTTCATCATCAAAACTAATCAAAAAAGCTTGAACTTCCTGTTGGACCAACGGATCATGAACATGGAGCAACAAAAATGAGTAGCTAAACTATTGGGGGGCATTTGGTACCAAGAATGTTTTATTCTTAGAAAGTTGACATTCCAGGAATGTTTTATTCCAAGAATGAGATTCCAAGAAAATTGAAAAGTTGTGTTTGGTTACCACTCAATTTTCCTGGTAAATCAAAGGGATATTTAAGTAATAATCAATTCCCAAATTTTCCATTCCCTCCCAAAATCTTTCTAACCCATGTGTTTTGGAGGGAATGTTTATTTTGCAAAATCTAGAGAAAGTGCATTCCTGAGAAAAATATATTGCGGGAATGATTTTTTCAAATCTTCTACCAAACAAAGGAAATTTTTTTTCCAACACCACTTTCCCAGTAATGTAAAAACATTCCTAATACCAAACGCCCCCTTGGGGTACAACTTTTCCATTCACTATAAACTGGACAAGAAAAATGGAGTAGCAGATGCCTTATCCAGTAAGGAGGGTACCCCGGAATTTGGGACTATTTCTGTAGTGCAATGTAATGACTGGGAAGCTTTGGAAGAAGTTCAGCAAGATAAGAAGCTGGCATAGATTTTCCACCAATTAGTGGTTGATCCTCACAGTCAGCCAAATTTTTCTATTCAGAAGGGCCATTTGTTGTTTAAGGGAAAATTGATGTTGCCATGTATTCCACAGTTGCTAAAGGAGTTCAATTCATCTTCGGGGGTTTTATAAGAGGTTAGCAGCATGGGTGCATTGGAAAGGGGTGAAAAAAAGATATGCAGCAGTTTGGGGCCCCCTGCACTACATGCCAGCTCAACAAATACCAAGCCATATCGCCGGTCGGATTACTTCAACCTTTACTAGTTCCCTCTCAAGTGTGGGAAGACATTATGTGGAAATCCAGTATTAGTGATTTCTGTGATCTTAATTAATATTGTTGACCAAGTGTTTTTTTTATTGATTCTATTTCGGAGATAGTTTAGGGATCTAGGCTATTATTGTCCCTTGATCCTCTCCTAGGTAGTTTCCTTACTTACAGGCATTTGTTTCCTGCTATTTATCTCTACGAATCCCAGATTTTAAGGACTTTAATTAGTCCTCCAAGATCCCTATTTAAACTCTGTACATATCAGTATTGAATAAGAAGAATTTCTCTGTCATTCTTCATGGTATCAGAGCCACCTCATTGAAAACCTAATCTCCTAATCTCCTGTGTGACAAAATACGAAATGGCCACAATGAGATAGAGCTCCACATCAGAAGTCACCTCCAACCAGGAACCAGTTGTGACTGGCAGCTATGGAGGGTCCGAAAGTAGCTCATTTCTCATAGCTGGCCATAATTATCTCCAATGGTCCCAGTCCATGATGACGTTCATTTGCGGGAAAGGAAAAGAAGATCACCTCACCAGAGAGGTCGTCATACCAAAAAAGGTGGATTAAAATTTTAAGGCCAGGAACTCTAAAAACCACATGGTTAAGTCTTGGCTCATAAACTCTACGACAAATGAAATAGGAGAAAATTTTCTCTTATACAGCACTGCAAAGGAAATTTGGGATGCTACCAAAGAAACCTACTCCAGCAGTGAAAACATGATAGAACTCTGAGGTTGAAAGCATACTCCACGATCTTAGGCAAGGGGAATCAACTGTCACACAGTACTTCAACTCCCTCACTCGATATTGGCAACAACTGGACCTATACAAAGAGCATCAGTGGAAGTGTTCAGAAGATGGCTCACTCTACAAGAAAATTGTGGAAACAAGGAGAGTCTTCAAGTTCCTAATAGGACTTAATAAGAATCTGGATGAAGTATGAGGAAGGATCCTTGGAACCAAGTATCAGAGAAGCATTTTCTGAAGCACGCAGGGACGAAAGTAGAAAAAAGGTGATGTTGGGCACTCCTAATACCTCAAATGAAGGGAGACCATAGCAGTCAAACCATAAGGCTCTTAAAAAGAAAGGAAGACCATACTGTGAACGCTGCAGAAAAACTGGGCATACTAAGGACACCTGCTGGAAAATTCATGGCAACCCCGCAAATTGGAAACCCTCTAGACTATCAAATGAGCAAGAGAGTCGAGGTACTCTAACTTCCTCTGATGACATCTCAACTCCTGCAAACAATACACCTTTCAGCAAGGAGCAATTAGAGCTCCTATAGAAAATGTTTGGTCAATCTCCTAATGCCTCAATAATAGGAACTGAGTGTTGTTTATAAAGGTAATTTCCTAACTGCTTTAAATGAAAAAAGAGAAGACAAAGGCCTATGGATTGTGGACTCGAGTACTTCAGACCACATGACTGGAAATACTAATCTTTTCTACTCTAACAGCCACTGTAATGGTAACAATAAAAATTGCTGATGGTACTTGCTCAAAAGTTGCCGGATTAGGAACAGTTAAAATTTCAAAGGACCTAACCCTTCATTATGTTCTCTTTGTTCCTAAACTTAATTGCAACTAACTCTATTTCCAGACTCACCCCAGAATCTTATACATCACTAAATTCCACTCTATTGGCTGTGAATTTCAGGATTTGAATTTGGGAAGATGATTGGCAGTGCTGAGTTGTGTTTGTGGCTCTATCTTCTCAAGGTCAGTGATAAAGATAAAGGACAACTTCACTTGGCAGCTGGTGCTAGTTCTTTAGGTTATTCCAATAATGATAGTGCAATTATGATTTGGCACTACAGATTAGGACATCCAAGTTTTACATACCTTGAGAAACTGCTTCCTTCATTATTTCATAATAAAATGGCAAAGAATTTTCAATGTGATGTGTGCCAAATGTCTAAACATACTCACAGCCCTTACCCTCATCTTCCTTACAAAAAAATCTACTCCCTTCTCAATGATTCATAGTGATATTTGGGGGCCTTCCAGAACAGAAAATATTACCGGAACCCACTGGTTTTTATCTTTCATTGATGACCACACAAGACTTGCATGGGTTTTTCTAATGAAAGAAAAATCTGAAACTAGCCAGATTTTTAAAACTTTTCATACCATGATTCAAATTCAATTCCACACACAAATCCATGTTTTGAAAACTGATAATGCCCAAGACTACTTTAACTCAATCCTTGGTGACTATTTAACGAGTCATGTTATTGTTCATAAAAGCTCCTATGTTGATACCCCAGACAAAAATGGCACGCCAAGAGAAAAAATAGACATCACTACTTTACCTCCCGGAAAGCATACAATGCGGTGCAAGTGGATATTTACAGTAAAATACAAGGCTGATGATAGTGTTGAAAGGTTCAAGGCTCGGCTAGTAGCAAAGGGATTCACTCAATCCTATGGCATTGATTATAGGGAGACTTTTGCCCCAGTTGCAAAACTCAACACCATCTATGTTCTCTCTCTCTCGCAACAAATTCAGAATAGCCACTATTTCAACTAGATGTCAAGAATGCTTTCCTCAATGAGGACCTTGAAGAGGAAGTGTATATGAAAATTCTTCCTGGATTTGGAACAAATCCTACAGCTAACAAAGTTCACAAGTTGAAGAAATCATTATATGGGTTGAAGCAGTCCCCACGTGCTTGGTTTGACAAGTTCACTAAAGTACTCATCAAGTATGGGTATTCACAATGTCAGGCTGACCACACATTGTTTGCTAAGCATTCTGATAGTGACAAAATTACTATTCTTATTGTACATGTGGATGACATTGTCCTCACTGGAAATTTCAAAGAAGAAATGGACAGATTAAAGACCTTACTGTCCAATGAGTTTGGAATTAAATATCTCAGGAACCTCAAGTACTTTCTTGGTATGGAAGTGGCTCGGTCAAGTCAGGGAATATCAGTCTCTCAGACGAAATATGTCCTTGGCCTCCTAAAGGAAACTGGGATGCTAGGGTGCAAACCTGCTAAGACACCCATGGAGTCAAATACTAAATTGGGAACAAAGGAATATTCTGCTCCTATTGATAAAGGCAGATATCAAAGGTTGGTAGGGAAACTTATCTACCTCTCTCACACAAGACCTGATGTAGGAATTGGTGTTAGTACTGTTAGTCAATTTGTGAATGCACCTATTGAAGAACATATGGAGGATGTTTTACGAATTCTAAGGTACTTAAAAATGAATCCAGGAAATGGTCTAATCTTGAAAAAGAACTCCAATAGAGGGATTGAAGTCTTCGCAGATGTGGATTGGGTTGGATATATTATGGATCGTAGATCAACTTTAGGATATTGTACCTTTGTATTGGGTAATTTGGTCACTTGGCAAAGTAAAGAGCAATTTGTTAGTGCTTGAAGTAGTGCAGAAGCTAAATTTCGTGCTATGGCACAAGGAATTTGTGAGGCCATATAGCTTAAAAGACGTCTGGAAGGACTAAGGAATGTAGTTGAAAAATCCATAGGCTTACGTTGTGACAATCAAGCAGCCATTAGCATAGCCAGAAATCCAGTCCACGATGATAGGACAAAACATGTGGAAATTGATAAGCACTTCATCAAATAGAAGGTCGACAATCAAATTATCTCCCTAAGCTACACCAACTCATCTCCAAACTGCAGACATTCTCACTAAAGCTCTTCCCAATACTACTTTTGAACACCTAAGATCCAAGCTGGGAATGCTTAACATCTACCTTCCAACTTGAGAGGGAGTGTGGAAATCCAATATTAATTAATATTGTTTATTAATATTCATATTGCTTAAGAGTGATTTTTGTGATCTTAATTAATATTGTTGACCGGGTATTTTATTTTATTGATTCTGTTTAAGAGATAGTTTAGGGATCCAGGCTGTTATTGTCCCTCGATCCTCTCCTAGGTAGTTTCCTTATTTTTAAGTGTTTGTTTCCGGCTATTTATCTCTAGGAATTCCAGATTTTAAGGACTTTAATTAGTCCTCCACGATCCCTATTTAAACTCTGTACATATCAGTATTGAATAAGATTTTCTGTCATTCATCACATTCGTATGGATTTCATCACGGGGTTACCTGAATCTTGTGGCAAGGATGTCATCTTAGTTGTTGTGGATCGGCTCACTAAATATGCTCACTTCATTTTGCTCTCTCATCCTTTTACAGCTAAAGAGGTGGCTCAGTGTTTGTCAAGGAGATTATTCGGCTACATGGATTTCCCAAATCCATAGTTTCAAACAGGGACAGGTTTTTGTCAGCCATTTTCGGCAAGATTTGTTTAAGTCACCAGGTACTAGCCTTAATATGAGCTTAGCTTATCATCCAAAATCTGATGGTCAGATTGAGGTGGTCAACCACTGTGTGGAGACTTATTAAGGTATTTTGTTGGAGACCAGCCCAAACAATGAGCTAAGGGGCGCTTAGTACAAGGAAAATTTTTTCTCCTAGAAAACATGATTCCTGGGAGTCATGGTTCGTGGGAATCTTGTTCCTAGAAATGTAAAAATTGTGTTTAGTTGGTCTTGTAGATTCTTGGGAATGATAGAAATTTTCGCGTTTGATTCAGATGCTATTTTCCTGAGAATCTAGGTTATTTTTACAAATATACCCTTATATATAAATTGCAATAAATTTATATTTTAAAGAAAAATAGGGCTTAATGTTACGGTTGGTAATTTGGGGTTTGAAGCTGGGGGCTTGGGGTTTAGAGTTTGGGATTTAGAGCTTGGGGCTTGGAGTTTAGGGTTTGAGGTTTGGGGTTGGGGTTGGGGATTTGGAGCTTGGAGTTTGGGAGTTTGGGATTTGGAGTTTGGATTTTGGAGTTTGGGATTTAGAGTTTGGGGTTTGGGAGTTTGGGGTTTGGGGTTTAGGGATTTGGGATTTGGGATTTAAGGGTTTAGATTTGAGTTTTGAGATTTGCTGTATGGGATTTTATGATTTAGGGTTTCGGTTTTCAAATTTCGGGATTTGTGGTATGGGGTTTGAGGTTGTGGTATGATGGTTTGGGAGGAAAGGTAAAATGGTCACTTGCAGCTCCCAAAATTTTTCCATAAGGCGAGAATATAAGAATACCACCCCCCACATGGAAAAATTTTTGTGGGAAACTTACTTAAAAAGTGCTCCCGGGAATCCTGATTTCCTGGAAAAAATTTTTTAATCCCTGTACCAAACATAAAAAACTAAAATTCTCAACTAGTGATTTTTAAGAAAGTTGAAAGAATCTTGATACCAAACGACCCCTAAGTGGACTCCATGGGCGGAACAATGGTATAACACTCTTATCAACAGGCTGCTGGTATGACACCTTTTAAAGCCCTTCACGGGAGGGTTCTACCTACCATTCTTAAGCTGACGGATGAGCCTTCCAATATAGAAGCGGTTAATACTCAAATCCGAGAGCGCAATTTGATTTTGGAAGAGGTTAAGGGTAATTTGTTGCAGGATCAGGCCTACATGAAAGAAGTGGCCAATCAAAAATGAAGAGCACTAACACTAGCTGTTGGGGGCTTAGTTTATGTAAAGATCCGACCCTATAAACAGCGAACCTTGGGTAAGAAAGTAAATGAGAAGCTCATTCCACGCTTCTATGGCCCTTACAAGATCCTAGCCAAGGTAGGTAAGGTAGCTCCCAAACTTGAGCTACCGCAGCCCACATCCACCTAGTGTTCCATGTCTCTCAACTAAAGAAGCCAATACATGTTGACTTTCCTTCCCTATGCATTCCTCCCTTCCTAAGTGAGGAGAAAGAATTGCAGGTTACTCCCGAGGCAGTCCTAGGGATTCAGCATTTGTTGGATGGTGCTACGGAGGTTTTGATTAAATGGGTTGCTTTACCTTAATGTGATAGCACTTGGGAATCAGCTGCTGTTATTGCTACTCAATTTCTAGAATTTCACCTTGAGAACTAGGTGAATGGCGAAGGGAGGGATAATGTTAGACTCTCAGCTACAAAGGTGTACGTGAGAAAGAAGGGAAAAGGGGCACAGCAGTTAATAGAGAAGGGGGGGCAGTTAAAGAGAGGGAGAGTTGGCAGGGCGGTTACAAGAAGTTAACAGAGAGAGATAAAAACAGAGGAGGAAGACAAGTAGAATTTGAATTGGGAAAATGGGGAGTGACTAGCCACTAGACTGTTATCTGTGTTATCCTATAGTTATCCTGTGTTTTGTAGTAGTTCCAGTGGATTATTGTGTACTGTTTCCTTGTTTTAGTATATTGTATCAGCGTGGTTTGGTGGAAGTATTTGTGTAGGAGTAACTCTGTATCGGTGTGGAACTGTTGATGTGTTTGTAAAACTGTTTGTCATGTATAATATGGAAGTGAGGTATTGTATATCAGTTAGTTCTCTGTGTCGGTTTCTATCAGGTTATTTTTCATTGATCATAAAAATACTAACATTCACGGTTTGAACCAAATTAAGAAAACATATTCTATTAGAGTAACGGATCTTTGACCAAAAAAATTATGAAAACAGTTGACAGCTATTTGTCTCAAATTTTCAAGAGATCCAAAAATTGCTGGAAGTGTAATGATTTTGTTAGAGTGCAAGTAGTTCTACAATAACTAAAAACTATCCTTGGATAACAAAATTAAGTACCAATAATATAAACATGCATCATCAATATTAACAAACATTATGCCTGTTTAATTATTGCCAACAAAGATAAAACACATGTTTTGAGTAGTTAGGACTTAAGTAAAAGGATGAAGTACAATATCAGCATACCTGAAAGGCATTTATCATGAAAACTAGGTAATTCGTCTTCTCTGCTATACTTAGTTCTCTTCCCTACAGTTAAATTTCAAATATGAGATCCAGTAGAATGCCTCTATATTATATCAAATAGTACCATAATTCAAATGGCGTCTCAGAAGAGAGGGGAGCAAAAGAAAGCAAAGGAAAAAATCTAGAAGTCCAAGTCAAAGAAAAACTGATTACCATTTTTGAATGCCGTATAGTCACAACTAAATATTGAAGACTTAGAAACACAAAAGAATAGTATGTAGCTTTCTGAGATGTTTTTCAATAATGTTAATATCCATTCTCAAGCCACTATAAGATATAAGAAATGAATCTCTCTCTCTCTCTCTCTCTGATAAAAAAACACATCCTTTGTTACAAATAGATTGTTACAGGATTCCAAAAATATGACAGCTAACATGATTTTATGACTGTAAATCCAGTGATTAATCTCTCTCTCTCTCTCTCTGTCTCTCTCTCTCTGTGTGATAAAAAACACATCCTTTTTTACAAATAGATTGTTACAGGATTCCAAATATACGACAGCTAACATGATTTTATGACTATAAATCCAGTGATTAACCTCTACATCTAGTTTTCGTAGGTCAACGGTAAATTATAGAGCAAAAGTGACATCTTTTAGTGTTTGACAAAAAGAGCCAGTTATAAAACTTCAAATTTATCAAAGAAAATAGGGAGAGGAAAATGATGCACAATTGCACATTATTGATGACAGTAGCAAAAGATACCATTCTGAAGCATCATGTATGAGATTAATGCTTCTAATCAACCAAGATATGTTGTCTAAGTAGACAAATTATAAGGACACGGCAAATTATAATAACTGGTGAGCGGTAACACACATTTATGCATACCAACAAATACTGTTATCTCTGTTGTACAATGTATTTTTCATAATTAAAGCCATCAATGAATGATAGGTATCATCCATCACCAAAAAGAAGAGAAAGTAAATGAGTTAAAAGGCATTCTCCTTAAAAGAATCTGAAAAAAGCACAAATTTGGAAGCGCAAAACATGGTTGCTTAAAATGTCTTCACTTGCCATACACCAATTAGTAAAATTTATCACCCAAATCATGACCAAATTCAGAATGTCACTCATTAAAATGCAAAATCTTACGAGTAAGAGACCAAGCTAATTAACCACGATTTATAACACCAAATATTTTCCCTTTTAAGTTTTGTTGTTTAAAAATAGTAACTAAAGCATACTATCGATACAAAATTTGATATCCTTCTGCATCTAGTTCTCCAAGTATCAATTACTGGAAGTATTAGTCTCCTTGAAGACAGACGTGATATTTAACACTTAAAAATTCTTAAAAGTAATAATCTAAATAAAATAATCTTTAACGAAGTTAACATATCGCCTCTAAGAAACAATAGTAGTAAGAGATAATGTTCCAAGCCCTGGGAAAGTAGCAACAAGGATACGGAATTGAAAGCTGCTTCCCATTATAATGCACAACTGAATATGAAAATGAAAACGCCAGAGAGGGAAAGGCGGATACGAACCTCCTTCAGCCGAAGAACCCTCTCAAGAAATCCTTTGAAAATATCTTTCCGATCATAGAAGCATGCCCAAGCTGCAACATTCTCTCGGAACTGCAAGGCATATAAGTTTCATAACAATTGTGTAGTTACATCCAACCTCGTTATATGAGGTTAATAAGTAACCAGTAACTACTAAGCATTTCACACCATTAACGAATTACCATTTTTAACATTTTCTCACGCACCCAAAACATGCTATGGAAGAAGCAGAATACCTTTTCATTGACCATGAGTATCATGGACATGACATGCTCGAAAGTAGCAGTCTCTGGGTCACAATTAGGCCAAAGATAATTCTCCAAATACTGACTAACCTCGAGGATCATTACCCTTTGCAATGGCACGGGTTTCTGACCCTCCTTAACCGACAACTCCGTCTCATAAATTTTCTTGACCAGCTCGGGATCAAAGGGGTTATTGGGCCTATTGGAGTCACCAGTTCTGAACCAATTAGCCTCTGCAATCTTGGTGACCCGGTCCCGCTGAATCTCCGAGAGCGTAATTGTGCTCGGAAGCGCAGCCCCGGGTTTGGACTCCACTGGCTTCTCAGCGAGCTGGTGACTGGACTCGAGCGGGTACTCGGCTACCCTATGACGACGAAAATCGTATATCCCGGTACCGTACACCTTCGTCATTGCAAAACCACAACGATTTAAATTTGTAGATCCGAAATGGAGGCCCCCAATCCTAATTATGAGATATTAGGGTTTATGGAGTGTGATGAAGTAGTAGAATTAGGCTTCTGAGTTTAGGTTTTAGGGGATAAACCCTAGAAGAGCTTCGAGTAGGGAAAGGCGGTGGGCTGTACTTCAACCCTCTAAAGAAATGAGGCGGTGAGCTTCGAGTAGGGAAAGTTGGTGGTTTGTTTTTTTGTTTTTTTATTTGATGAGAATAAAAAAATTTGATGGGGTAAGAATTTTTATAATTGTTTTTTAAAAAATAATAACTAAATAATAAATAATAATTTTTTTTATTTTAAATTATTTTTTTAAAAATATGAAAAATAATTAATAAAAAATATTTTACTTAAATAAATTTTTTTATAATTATTCTTAAAAGTTATTTTAAAAGATAATAAAACAAAAATATTCTAAATAAAACTTTATTTATGTGATTTATTTTTTTTATTTTTTTATTTTTTATTTTAAGAAATAATTTAAAAGAAAATAAAAAATCATTTCTTTCTTGTTTTTTTTATTTTTTTATACTTATGTTATATAATTTTTTTTAAATTATAAAAAATTAAAATCAAAAGTATCCATAGTCATATTTCTATAGTAGTATAGAAAACAAATTTGTTTATTCCTGGCATGGAATTAAGTAATGTTATTTATATTTTTTTTACAAATATTAATGTCTTATTTATATAGATTTATTTTAAAAATAAGTAACTTTTTAAAAAAAATAAGTTATTCTCTAAAAAAGTTGAGTGTTTATTTTGGGTTCTTTCAAAATAAGAAGTCAAAATAAGGAGATTTTTTCTTCTGAATTAATAGATGGGGAGAAGATTATTTCATTTTTTGATTCAAAAGTCCTTCTCCAATACTACATCCAAAAATAAATTAGCCTCTACTTTTAAAAAATATATTCTTTCTTAAGGAGAAACATAAAATAATTATGTTAATGATAATAGATGATAAATAATAATATACCCATAGTTAAAAGTAAAAGTGCAAGAGAAGTATAGAAAAAAGTGATACACAAAAAAAATTTGCATTACCATATTTTTGTACAATTACCATATTTGTGTATGGTATAGAGTAAATAAAAAAGTCAATGGATGTTGGGTACTAGAGAATATGGTTTTCTATGCATTTGATGCTCCATTGAAGCCAATAAATAATTTTTTCAATTTCTTATCACACAAACTTCACAAACTTTTAAAAGAAGGCTTAATTAAACATTTCCTCTCAATAATTTTATAGAATTTTCAATTTTGTCCTTCCACTTTTTTTATTACACTTAAATTCTTAAAGTTTCAAATGTTTTTAATTTGATTCTTGGCATTATCCCTATTATAACTCCATTAACAGAGTTCATATTGATAAAATTATATGGCTTATATTGAAATTTTAATAAAATTATATAGACCTTTTGTGCTATAAGAAAATTGATAAAAGTAAAATTTTAAAAACATGAATTCTTTACAATTTTTGTACTACAAGAGAAGTTGAAGAATTTTTTGGGTTTAGAAGAAATACCAGAGCATCGAGATTGATAAATCAATATTTGTCTTATTATTTTATAATATTTGTAGTTCTTTTGCATTTGTTTTATTTTAATATTATATTACTTTAGTTTCTGTTTGGTACTTGCAGGAATTGCTAAAGGAAAGCTTGAAGTAACTTATTTCTTTAAAAAAACAAAAAGAGAACAGCAAAATGATGCCATTTTGCTGTTAGTGAAGGGAGCCATATTTGTATAGACAGAGTAGTGGCAAATGAGAGAGAGGGGAGAGTGTGCTGTCATCTTCATCAGCTCCCTTTCTCGACCTTCTCCTTAAATCATCATCGTCTCCCCACCAGATCATCACCTCTATTGCAGACATCTCCATCTTCCTCTTCTTTTCTCCTTCTATCTCTCAGTTCCATCGTCATTTTTTCCTTTTTTTTTCCACTGTCACCTTCCTCTCTGTCCCCATCACTACAAAGCCAACATCCCTAGTGTCGTTGAGGACGTTGGCTGCTATCGTGATAATCGCCAACTGCCATTGTTCCATCTCACACCACCACGCCAGTCATTCAAGCAACCACCACTTGCTGACAATGTTCACAATTGAGGAGGAAAACTCTTCTTTTCTTCTTTTTATTTTATTTCCTCTTTACTTCTATTCCTATTTTTATTTTATTACTTGCAATATGTTTGAGATTTTTGTATTTGAATTCATTGGTTTGAATTTAATTATGAGATGTTAAACATATTGTGGGAGTTTGGCTGGGTTAACATGATTATATTAAATATTTTGATGAATTGGGTTTGATGCAACTTTGAGATTATTTCTTATTCATTGTTCTTACTACCTTTTGATATAAATTATGGACTGGCCATCTATTATTTGTGATTAAAGTGAATATTTGAGAATTAGGTATTAAATACATCATCTGCATTTAATAAAGTTCTCTTGAACAAGAGTTAAAATTAAATTCATTGATTTAATTTAATTTAGATAGTTGTGTGTTTTTCTTATAATTAATCCAATTAAAAAGTAATAACCTAGACCAAGGAAATGAATTAGTTAATTGTAAGTGAGAATTAACTTTGATTATCTGAATTCTTTAGCCTTAGTGGAAAAAACCAATAATCTCAATTTTGGAATTTTGGTTTGATTCACCTAATATTTAAATATATGATTGGTTAGTTAGTTAAACCCCCATTAAGTTCCATAGGATTTAATTCAGTTTCATCTTTTCCTCTCCTTTACAAGATTATAGTTTTTGTTTTGCAAAATACTCCGAAAATATTGCATTTTGAGAGCTTGGACCGTGGCTTCAAAGTGGGTTTTTTCTTGAAGTTTTGCTTCTAAAAGCTTAAGAGCTTTAGGTAATTTCCTTTGACCATTTGAAATCCTAAAACTTTTGAGTTATTTTTCCTCCTTGTCAGATTTGTGTTGGCTGGATGTTCTTGGACTGTTAGTGGCTGAAATTGGGTTTTTTCCAATTAGTGAGTGTGTTCTTATGCTAAAAGTTGTAGGAAGTTACTAGGAAAAATTTTCTAAGGCATTCGTTTTACAAGGAACTTCCTTACAGTGGACTTTCAAAGTAGCAAGATGAGTGGGATTTTTCTATCCTAGGCTACATGAGTTTTCCCTTATATATTATACTTATATTTATTTTAGCTATGGTGAGTATTTGCAATTTCCAGTTAATTATTGCTCTTTGATTCCTAAGGGTATGTTGTTATTGGAATTTTAACTTATTAAGCTAGAAAGAGGTAAACAAAATAGTTGAGGTTTCAATAACTGTGCATTGTTGTTGGGCAATTGGAAGCTTGTAAATTGAAGGGAGATATGACTAAATTATTTTACTAATCTATGAAAGGAAATTTCATGGTTATCAAATATCTGGTTTACAAATTCACAAGAGACAATGTGATATTTTAGAGTTGTATAATTATAGATTGTGATGTTTGGATGTTTACATTTTGAAGAAGAATATATCTTGATTACTTTTCTAAGTTAGGGAGTGAAATTGTCATCATGATAGAATGGTACATATGTTGTAGAGTGTTTCGACTTGATTTAGGGTATGTTGACCCCAATTAGTTTTACATGAGAAATAAATTTGAGGGTGTTAAAAATATATGCTTGGAATATTTTGTTTTATAAGGATTTCAAAGAGGAAATAGCTAAGGTTTGCTTAGGGTACATGATATATTTTATATAGACTATGCTTATCTTACCTATGGTAATAACTCTTTGTTGGAGAAATGATATTCAATTTTGAGGAAAAATGGTGAACTAAATCTTGTATTTTAAAGCAAAAGAAGTTAGGAAACTTGTTAATAGGAAATGAAACCTTGGACCTTTTTCTTTGGGTGGCAACAAAATTTAAGCAAGTGATAAATTGGAAGTTGAGTGACTATGTGATAGGTAATACCCAAGTGGCATTATATATGTGTTGTTATATTAATTCATAAAATATAGTTAATGAATGAAAAACTCAGTTGTATTGGGAGTGTGTTATGAGTAGTGATAGATGCACAATTTATCATTTTTATGGTGAATTCTCTTATATTTGATTGATTTTATTATTGAGTTTCTTGTGTTCTTAACTTTATTTTATGTTTTGTAGATGTTTTGAAGTGAACAATCCATTATGAGATGAAATGAATAAAGTTAGGTAAGCTTTTGAATAATTTTGAAGCAAGTTTAAGTGCAAATGAGCTCAAAAATGCAAGTTCCCTAGCCTTGGGCGCCCTAGCGACTCCTTAAAGCTCAAAACGACAATTTAAGGACCAAAGTCAGAACCTTGGGTGCATAGGTGCCCAGAAGTAAATTTTTAGGATTCTCCATGCTTTAACACTGCAGCTCGTGCTATCAACTAGGGCTGTGAACCTAGGTGCCCGTGTGCTCCTAAACGCATATGTGCGTCTTTCACTTTATAAACACATTTTGCACTCTAGAAAAACAAGTTTGGCTAGAGGGAAAACTTGAGAGAAACCTTAGAAGAGAGGAAAAGAATCAGAGGAAGGCTTGAGGGAGTGTATTCAGCGAAGATTCATCCACGTGGAGTTTTTCAAAGAGTTTTCTCTTCATCTTTTCTCCATTCCCTTTTGTATATTTTATTACTTTCATAGATTTGAATGATGTAATGGATGGTTTTTTTTTTTATGATGGTTGGCTAAATCCCTTGGTTGAGGGTGAACTCTAAACCTTAGATGTAGTTATGTGATTGATGGCATTAATAGTATTCTTCAACTTTCCTTGAATGATTGTCTCTTTCATTTCAATTATTCATGATTTGTTGCTTAGGTTTGTTTAAGTGTGCAATTAAATGAGCTTGAGAACTATTTAATTCTAGAATAGGGGACTTTAATACTTAATCATTCTTGTTTCACATTCATGATGGTAATTTGTGGTTATGGGGATGTCTATATCTTGATAAATATGAAGGGGATATAACATAAATCGAATGCTCCAAGCTTGTGAGAGTAATACTTAGACTAACTTATCTTTCTCATCTTAATGCATTCATTGAATTAAATATAGAGAGTTTGTTCTAGGTTGTTCATTGAATAGGAAATAAATAGAGAGTGTTCTTCTAGTTAACGATAAACTAAGAAAATATTAGGGTAGCAGGGCATCTCCTACTATATACGTTTGGTAGTCATACTAGGGAGTGGGGAATATTGTTAGTTCATGATCATAATTATTGTTTAATGATAAAGAGTGATCCCTCAGCCAAGTCTCTCATCTTATTCTCATTTTCAATTGTTTACTCCATTTCTTATTTATCTTTAGTTTCTTATTTTCAAAACCCCCTTTATATTTTAGTTTTTGATTCTTTTATTTTATAGGTAACTTATCATCTCAACACAATCATTTATGGGAGAATGACCCTTGCTCATAAAATCAAAATACGGACCACTATACTGCAAGGATTTATTTATGCGTCTTCATTTGGGAAGCCATTTGCGAACACACCAAGTAGTAAGAACGTGGAAATGTTTATGAGGAAAGAGGTGGATTCAAGCATTGCTATTAGGATGATGGGAAAGGGGTTACTTGCTTACATGTAGTAATACAATAAAAATATGTTGGTGTTGCATGAAGTTGAGATATTAATGAGGACATGGAGAATTTAAGTACATGTATAATAAGGTTATATGAGGAAGGGATTAGTGGCGTATTAAGGATAAACAACTAAGATCATGTACAACATTATCATGGCGTACGATATCCTATCCCTAATAAGAGCGATCTTATTGGAAGATTATCTAATGCTTCCATCTTTTCAAAGTTTGATATGAAA
>JASKGM010068485.1:0-16499 GCA_034509205.1 Ceratonia siliqua
CCATTTTGGGGGAGGTTGCCTATATAAACCCCTCACCCCTTCATTTGTAACTCACTTCACAAGTTCTTCAAGCTCTTAGCAATAAGAGTTCTCTTGCATTCTCCAAGCTCTCTCTTGTCTACTTGCTAGCTTTCCTCTTAGTCTCTTCTAAGAAGTGTGTTGGTGAAGGCTGACTTTTAGCAACCAAGGGGAGTGTTCTAGCTAAGTGCCGCACGGCTCATACTTGTGGGGAAAGAGTAAGGTCGTGACACTATGCTACTAAGACCCCCCTCACGGCGAAAGAGTGCACCCACGATAGAGAACCTATTCGATGCCTAGCTGTAGGCTTAAACTACAGCTTTGATACCATGTCAACAAACTAAGAGAGAATGAGATTACTAACTTGTGTTTGGTCAGATTCCCTGTGTCTATTTATAATAAAATATAAGATTACACTGTATTAATGTCCCAAGCCCACTAGGGCAACACACGATACCTAATATCATAAGGAAATACACAATAACTCTTAACACTCCCCTTCAAGTTGGAGCATATATATAAATCATGCCCAACTTGTTACAAATGTATTGAACCCGGGACCCATTAAGTGCCTTAGTAAAGACATCAGCAAGTTGTTCTCCAGCTTTAATATGGCTCATGGAGATCTGACCACACTGGATATTCTCACGAATAAAGTGAAAATCAGCTTCTATATGTTTCGTCCTTTCATGAAAAACTGGAATCAAGGCAATATGAATGGCTGCCTGATTATTACACCATAACTTCATGGGACCAAAACTCCTAAAGCCCACTTCCTCCAACAGTTAAGATACCCATATAAGTTCACACGTTGCCTAGGCCATGGCTTGATATTCATAGTCCGCACTTATCTCGCCACCACATTCTGCTTCTTACTTTTCTAAGATACAAGATTTCCTCCCACAAACACACAATATCTAGAAGTGAATCTCCTGTCAATAGGTGACCCAGCCCAATCGGCATCAAAGAAACCTTTAATTCTGCATTGCCCATGATCACTATAAAGAAGTCCTCGTCCGGGCGTATTCAAGTACTTCAAAATGCCCTATAATGCATCTCAATGAACAATACGAAAAGATGCCATGAACTGACTTACAATACTTACTGCAAATGATATGTCAAGGCAAGTAATAGTGAGATAGTTTAACTTCCTAACTAATCTACGGTATCTCCCTGGATCAGACAATAATTCACCATCATCTATTGTGAGTTTCAAATTTGAGACCATAGGAGTCTCACACGGTTTGGCTCCAAGTAATCCTGTCTTAGTCAATAAGCCTAGTACATACTTTCTTTGTGATAAAAGAATATCCTTCTCGCTACAACTTACTTCAAATCCCAAAAAATAGGCAAAGTGTATCCAACATAAAATCTTTTTAACTCTCTCTTCTGTACTCAGTTTTTCCTCTCTACTAGTTAAATTTTCTTCAGCATGGTATCTGAGCAGGTTCATCCACCATGGAGCTCAAACCCATGACTACAAGGCTAAGAGCCGAGGAGATCTAGCAGGTCAAAATTAGATTATGGGTTGGTGATTTGAGTGCAACATGGGAAGTCACACATAGAGGCGACTAGGTCTGTTAGTTACTACTCTGGTTGGTGTGACTTTGACATTGCAGGTTTCAGTTTGTAGGGCTTGGTGCAATTTAGTTCTGGTATGATATAATCACTGCAACAGCACCTGGTGGGTAGTCTAGCAAATTAAGTGTTGAATTTTGTTTCCTGGTCTTTGACTTGGATGGATGACTTGGCTGGACCATGTCACATCTGAGTCTTTGCATTTGGGTGTCACACATTTCTGCTAAGAACTTGCACAGTGACTAGATTTGGTGTGAGTACTGAGTAGTTTGTATCGTGTTGTGGATCTGGTGGTTGTCTCACTAGTTTCTACCTTGGGTTGATGTTGTTTACTTACTGTTCTCTCTACCTGATGGGTTGTCACACATCTCTTTGCTAAGTAGGGTTTTTTATTGGACTTTTTTCCAGCCTGGGGTGGCTTGTGTCTTTAGGGCTTCAAAATATGGTGGGGAAGTTTTTTGGGTTCTTGTATGTTTCTAAATTGAATGGGACTGATTGATATAGTTTACTGGTATGGTGATGATTTTGGCCTTTACTAAACCAAAGATTACCGCTTGGTATTTTCGTGTGTGTACGTGTTGTGTTATTTGATTTTAGTCTCTGAAGGTTCTTGTATAGCATAGCTATTCCTAGATATATTTACACAGTCCAACAAAAGAAATGGTGGAGACACACCTGGGGAACCTGAATGACAACCCTTCCCTTCACATTAGCCTAGTAAAATTGGACAGGAGCAATTATCTTGCATGATCAGATCATGTATGCTATTTGTTAGAGCCTGCGCTCCATATGGTCATCTTTCAGAAGCAAGGAAGAAACTTGCCTCACAATAGTTCAGCTATTGACCAATGAAAAAAATGAAAATTCATTAGCCATGGCCAGGCTAATAAAATCAATGCAGCCAAACATTGGTCACAATTATTTGTCAACATTTGGACTTCGGCTTCTCAAACCTACTCTTGAAATGGCAATGATGCTCAATTATATGAACTTTGAAATAAGTTTCATGAAATTAAGCAAGATGAGATGACCGTAACCCATTTATTTTAATGAATTGAACAATTTTTGTCATGACTCATGAGTTGGACTTTTATCAAAACTTTCAAGCACACTGTCCTAGTGATGGTTACCTAATTGCAAAAAGTAGTCGACAAGGAACAGGTGTATGATTCCCTAGCTGGAAAGAATGTTGATTATTATCATATCAGGATTCAAGTCCTTGGTAAAGAACCATTCTCATCCGAGGCAGACTTTCAATTATGTGCATCAAGAGAAGAGTAGGAGGGGTGCTATGCTACATCCTCCCACTACACATAGATTGATGCTGTCATTTTAAAACTAGGATGTTCCACTGAGTAGGTAGCAGGGACAGGGAGAATTTAGAATGTGACTAGTGTGGCAAAACCAGGCAAACTGAGAGGCTAGTTGGAACCTTCATGGTCATCCAAACAGGGGATGTGTTGATGGCAAGAGAAGCTATTATCCCAGATCACAATCACTCATGTCAGAGGCTACTGTTAACTTGCAGGAGACGTTTGATGCTGTTAATCTAACAAAGGAGGAGTTTCAAACCCTTAGATATTGATGGTCAAACTCAATCCTATTTCCACATCCTATTCTGTCCCTAATTTTACTCATACAGGGAAAGTTAAGGTTTGAATTGCAGATGGCTCCCTATCCTCTATATCAGGGAAAGGAGCTGAGAATGGAGAAAATGATTGACTATAGTGGGGTACAGGACTGTGTATACCCTGGATCAAAAGGGAGGCATTGTTTTTCATTTTTTTTTCATTGAGCTGTGGTGTTTTTCTGTTTTTCTGTCAACAACGATGTGGATTAGAAACTTTGGCAGTAGTAAGAGCTATATTACTGGTGATGTGACCCAAGAAGTCTTTAGGGGGAGAATGTCAAGGGGAGCGCTAAGTTGTAGCAGATCAAAGACATTTAGGAGTTGTTTGTAGGATAACATCTGGTAGATATTTAGGGGATCTCTAAGGTCAAACTTCTAGGAGTTGTCTGCCAAGGACTCCATCAACGATACGGGAAAGTACTATAAGGCCATTAGTCCCAAGATGTTGAGACATGAGATCAAGTTTCAATGAAAATAAATAAATATGATGCCTAATGTACTTTAAGCACTTTTATTTTCAAATAACAAGGCATGACATGGTTAGAAGAAAGCACAAGTCCACGACCATCAAGTTTAAATTCTTACTCTATCAGTTATGCTTATATTAATAGTTGGGTGGGGCTCTTGTAGGGTGCAGTGATTTTATGAGGACCTTTCATGACCTTCTGTTGCTCAAAAACTGCAAACTTGTACCTACTTTTGTCTCATCTACTTTTGGGGTCCTTTTATCCCCATTTAAGTGAGAAACAAGGCCCTTTTTAGTTGGTAACTGCAGTAGTAATTATATTACTAGGTGCCAGTGGTCCAACCTGTGCATGCTAGAAGTACATATAACTTGCACAAACAACTCTCAGAATATAGCCTCCACAGCAAATTCCTCTTCAGTTATCTAAAATGAACTCTCCTTTTCAAGAAAAAACTCATCAAAATTCCTCCACTAACAAGAAATTATTTTTCCTAAGAGTATCGGCCTGACTAATCCCCAACTAAGAAGCCAAATGTAAAAGATATAAACAATTTTTAAAGAGAAAGAGAAATAACGAAAAACCTAATCTTATTAGACAGGTGATCATGTATATATAATAGGAAAAGGAAATACAGTATGATAGAAACACTAAGATTAAAAGACTAAATATTAAAATACCCTTATTAATATAACTTAAATACTCTTAACACCCCCCTTAAGTTAGAGCATATATATCAATCATGCCCAACTTGTTACATATGTATTTGACCCGAATTCTATTAAGAGCCTTCGTGAAGACATCAACTAATTGTTTACCAATCCTGACATGACTAATAGAGATTAGTCCTTGTTGAATCTTCTCTCGAATAAAATGGCAGTTGGCTTCAATATGTTTCGTTCTCTCATAAAAGACAGGGTTGGACGCCATATGAATTGCTGCCTAATTGTCACACTAGAGCTTCATAGTTGCAGAAGTATGAAAACCTCACCTAACAATTGAGACACCCACATGAGTTCACAGATTACTTGAGTCATGGCTCGATACTCAAACTCTGCACTCAACCTTGCTATCACATTCTGCTTCTTGCTCTTCCAAGACACTAGATTTCCTCCAACAAAAACACAATACCCAGATGTGGACCTTCTGTCTACAGGGAAACCTGCCAATCAGCATATGAAAAGCCTACAACCTGACAATGTTCATGATCACCATAAAGAATCCCACGGCCTGGTGTACCTTTTAAGTACCAAAGTATATTCTAAACTGCATCCTAGTGATCAATACCAGGGGAGAACATAAACTAACTCACTACACTTACAGCAAATGAGATATCTGGATAAGTCACAGTAATATAATTAAGCTTTCCCACTATCCTCCTATATCTCTCAAGGTCTGATAGTAACTCTCCACTATCAACTGTAAGTTTCAAGTTGAGAACCACAGGAGTTTCACATGGTTTGGCCCCAAGTAGACCTGTCTCATGTAGAAAATCTATAACATATTTGCATTGACATAGAAAGATACCCTTTCTACTCTCGGTTACCTCAATTCCTAAGAAATATTTCAAGTGCCCCAAATCTTTGGTCTAAAGAAAGCTTTGTAGGGCAAAGATGCCACCATTGTCACTTCCAGTTATCACAATATCATCAACTATACAACCATCAAGATGCATCCACCACTAGATCGCCAATAGAAAATCGAATAATCATAACTACTCCGTTGCAAACCGAACTCAATGACCACATCACTTAACCTTCCGAACCATGCCCGAGGAAATTGCTTTAGTCTGTACAATGACTTCCAAAGTCGGCATACTTTCCCACTCTCCCCCTAAGCAACAAACCCAAGTGGTTGCTCCATATAGACTTCTTCATGTAAATCACCATACAAGAAGGCATTCTTAACATCCAACTGATAAAGAGGCCAATGAGAGGTGGTTGCCAGAGAGATAAAGAGATGAACGGATGCTAACTTCGTAACAAGAGAGAATGTCTCCAAATAATCAACCACATATGTCTAGGCATATCCTTTAGCTACCAACCAAGCTTTAAGACAAGCAATGGAACCATCGATATTGACTTTGACCATGTAAACCCGCGTACACTCAACTACCTATTTCTCGGGAGGGAGAGAGACAAGTTCCCATGTGTTATTGTGATTAAAAGCTAACATTTCCTCCTTCATTGCGGAAGTCCAACCATCATGAGAAAGTGCCTCCCTCATGGTTTTAGGAATGGACACAGAGTCTAGGGAGGCTACAAAAGTCTAAGACAGGAGACAGGTGGTTATAGCAAACAAAAAAAGAAATAGGATAGGTACAAGAACGTTTACTTTTTTGTAGGGCAATGAGAAAATCAAGAGACGAATTCGGAGACGAGGAAGATAGTAGTGACAACGAGTCAAGAGTATCCAAAGGAACAATCGGTACATCCTGGAGTGGCAGAGCTAAGGGTGGCTCTGGGGCACGAGGTATGCAGGAATAAACATGAGTGATGGGAGAACAGGGGGTTCAGGTGGTGCACCGGATGGTAAGTGAACACGATAGACTAAGAAATCATCTTCAGAGGCATATGACATAAGAATCTCTTACTAGAAAGCGGTAGTCTCAAAAAAAGTGACATCAGCAAACACAATATACTTTTCCAACTTAAGAGAGAAACGCCGATACCCCTTTTGAGATCGAGGGTAACCAAGGAAGACACTTCAAGGATTGAGGGTAAGTTTTGAAATCTAAGGACGCACATCATGTACAAAACAAGTGCAGCCAAAAATACGGGGAGGCAAAGAAAACAAGGATTGAGAGGGATGCAAAATGGAGTAAGGAATTTGGTCATCTAATACAGAGGAAGGCATACAATTAAATGAGGAAACATTCAGTAAAGACTACATCAGCCCAAAACGATTTAAGGACTTTCATGTGAAATAAAAGGTATGAGTAACTTCCATCAAATGTCTAGTTTTTCATTCAGCAACCCTATTCTGTTAGAGGGTGTACACACAAGAAGACTAGTGCACAATACCACATTGTGCCATAAAAGAAGTAAAAGAAGATGAGAAAAACTCTATGGCATTATCACTGCATAAAACTTTGATAGTAGTATTAAACTGATTTTGAACCTCAGAACAAAAAATAGAGAAAACAAAGAACACTTATGAATGATTTTTTTATTAAATATGACCAAGTTACACGAAAATAATCATCAACAAAAGTAACGAAATTTCGAAAATTAGTTTTAGACAATACTGGACAAAGACCCTAAACATCAAAATGAGCAGCATCAAAAAGGGACGCAGCCCATTGATTGACTCTTAAAGGATAAAACAGAAGACTATGTTTAGCAAACTGATAGGCCTCACTGACACTAGGACATATCTGCTTCAAACTTCGTAGAGAGGAATGCCCCAAACGACAATGGAGATCCAAAAGAGATAAGGTGCTGAGATAGGCAACTAAGCTAGGAACTGAAGGAGGTGTGCACTCCAACACGTACAGATAGTTTGACTCGTAACCTCTACCAATAATTCGTCTCGTCCCAAGATCCAGAAAAACACAACAGTTAGGAAAAAATTCAATATTATAGTTTGAGCCTCTGATGATTTTGCCAATAGACATTAAATTGAATGGAAATTTGGATAAGTACAACACAATGGATAAGGGTATGGAAGATGTGGGGTAAGCAATGCCACTACCAACAATAAGGGAGGTGAAGCCATCGACTAAGGTGACATAAGCTAGATGAGATGCTGGGAAAAAGAAAGAAAGAATACATGTATTTCTTGTCATATGATCTATAACACTTGAGTTAATGACCTAGCCGCAGGGCGTAGAAGAAAGGCAAACAGTGCAAACACCTGTCTAGGTAGTATAAGCTGTATGAAATGGAGCAAACTGAATGACCTGGAATTCTATATAGAGGCGAACTCATTCGCCGTCATGGGGACCATCTTAGTGTCACTCTCTGAGACATTATCTTGAGTAACAATGTTGGCAAATCGTTGCTGCTTGGCAAGAAGCTTTGGGCAGTTATGCTTAATATGCCACGATTCCTTACAGTAGTGACACATTATCCTGGTATCACCGGTATCACGTCCGCTAATCCGTCCACCTCTAAAACCACCACGGTCACCTCTCCCACTAGCACCTACAAAAGTAAAAGAATCACTGGGTCTAGCCTAACTTTTAGAGAACTCCCTAGAAGTCCGAAGAAGGCGAAAGTACACATTCCGTAATTGTAACTTATCAGACCTAGTCAGAATTTGAGAACAGGCAGCACTGTAATCATCCCGGAGACTAGTAAAAAAGCACATGACATCCAACAGCTCTCTTTGCTCTCTCATCACCCCCACATCACTAGTAATGGGCATCAAGGTATTAAGCTCTTCGTACACTTTCTTGAATTGAGCAAAGTGATCAATCAGAGAGACCTCCTTCTGTGCTTCCCGATGGAACTCCTTAACCACATCATAGAGATGCAACATATCCTCCTTCTCTGAATATAAGGACCCTAAGTACTCCCAGGGGTCCTTGACCGTATCACAGTAGGTGGTGATATCCTCAATCCGAGCCTCTACCGTTTGTCTGATCAACCCATACAAATGTTTGTCTTCTCATATCCTTTTTTTCTTTGCTAACTCACCTAGTGTAGCATTACTAGTCATATGATCCTCCATCTCAACATCGTACATGAATATCTCCACTGCCTTCCTCCATTGAAGGTAATTGCGTGGACCCTTCAACTTCTGGTCAATAATTTTGGTGTGTACAAGAATTAATTCAAACACCAATTTCCAAGTTTCAACCTCTCCAAGAAGAGGATGAGTAACATTAGAGTGTTCTTCAGCCATTGAATGCTAACTTCACACCAAACAAGTAAGTAGCACCCAAATATATCAAAAATACTCAAAAAAAACATACCAATCACGCCAAATTGCTCCAGAATCAGACCACCTATTGAAATAGCACCAAAGTCAGGTGACCCAAGTGAAATGATACCAAAATCTGATTACCAAGGTCAAATCACTCAAAAATCGGCCACCCATAGTGAAATACCCGTTGTTCACTGCCGGAAACAACCGTTCGCTATCGTTCACCCACCGAAAATGTGGTTCAGCTGCCGGAAGACCCCCAAACAGCCACCACAATGCAAAATCCGGCTAAACAACATCCAAAAATGCAACTGTCAACTTTCAAATCACTCAATTCGCACTCATCAGCTCTTTTCGACGCGTCACTAGCACTGGCAAAGGCAGAGGTGATCGGCGACGAGAGTTCTAGTCGCCGGTCAACGGGGAGGCCGCCGATGCCGACAGTGAAGGAAGGGGTGCTGTTTGGGAGGGAAAATAAGAGATTTCAAAAATTAGTGTTTCTAAATTTGAGGATTTTAGGATTTCAGAAATTAGGCTCTGATACCATGTTAAAGAGAAAGAGAAATAATGAAAGACCTAGTCTTACTAGACAGGTGATCATGTATATATAACAGGAAGAGGAAATACAGTCTAATAGAAACACTGGGACTAAAAGGCTAAATACTAAAATATCCACACTAATATAGCTTAAATACGCTTAACAACAATCAACAACAAAGTCACCTTCCATAGAGGAATACTCCTCTCACAAAAATTATCTCACAAAACTCAAAAGTTTTTTCTAACCAATCAACATGTAATTGGATGATATAAGAGATATGAGATAAGTGGTAATAATTGGTTAAAAAAACAACTTTCGAGTTTTGTGAGAGTTGTTTTTGTAAGAGGAGCAAAGCTCCTTTCTATATGGCATATTATGATTTACAATTGGAGTATTCTAAGAAATTATCAATGCTATTATATATTGTGCAGAAACCTGAAGGTCTTTGACAACTGGTTAACCAGTTTTCCTCTAGATTTTCCCACCTATTTATGTCTAACTAGAAGGGAAAAAAGAAGAAAAGTTCACTGAAGAAAAGGTGACCAAAAGTCCCCATAGATGAAAGCCACTTTTGTAAGAGAAGCCCTTGTGTATTTAACTACTAAGATACAAACAGACCTAATGGTGAACTCATAAGGAAACTTCACTCAAACACATGTTGATAGACCTAACCTTGTAAGACCAACTAAATGCTTCAAGTAGATTCAGGTCAAGCTGGGAATACAATGGTGCTCAGCCTGACCCTGGAATGATATGAAACCCAGATCAGTCTATTTAAAGGCAGCACATGTTCTTTGAGGAGATCATTCATAATAGTATGCAAATAATACATCATAGAGTAGCCAAGAAAATCTCAAAAGTCACGTATTGTTAATAAAATGTGTAGGTGCGATGTGAATGAAAGTTAAGGATAAATCCAAGCAAGTTGCACCCATAAAACACAGATATGGGTGACAATTTGGGAAATAGTCATATATGAAAGAAAGAAAAATACAATTATGTAACTTACATAACATGCATTGGTTTAATGAGTGCATAATGACAACTGCAAAGCTGACTATTAAATATCCAACCTACCTCATAAAATTATGTCATTAAAATATATGTAAATCTCATTTGTCAAAGCATCAAAAAATAATTTTTTATATCAATCTTTTTATTAGATTTAGCAGGAGTTAGAAGGGGAAAGTTTTATGGTGGTGTGTATTTTATTCAGTTCAGTGTATTTGATTGAAGTATAATGCTTGTGTTTTCAAGGATAAATATAGAGATTGGAGAGCTTTTATTGTTTTGATGAGCCTATTTTTTCCTGTTGTGTTTTATTTTTATACCTTTGTTAAGGAGGACATCTTATCCTCCTCTTTATTTGTACTTTTTCTTCTTTATCCCAAAAAAAAAACTTCATCCTAAAAAATTAATAAATTTAGCATATATTCATAAGTAAAAAGTAATTACCGTGACCAGGTATAAGGGAGCCAGAATCTTTCACACCCGCATCACGTTTAATCATTGACTCAGTAAGATCACCAAAAACAGACCCAAAGAAATTCAGAACACCAAAAGCCATTGCGCTGACAAAACCCATGCAAACACAGCAAATTACCAGAAGTGTCAATAAGAGTGCACAGTATATAAAAGATTGCATAGAGAATGTATGATGTTTTATAAACTACAATGAAGGTTATTTATTGATTGACAGAAAAAGTACTGCAATGATAAAACTTGAAAACCAACTTTAAAATCTTTAACAAGTGCCAATGCTGTCAGCATTGTATACACATGATAGGACACAAATAAAGTTCAAGAACCAGGTCATGCAGCAAAGATACTCAATTATCAAGAAAGAAGGGTAATCAACAATAATATGATTGATTGATATGCTAATGCTGCACATCCCCGATTACTGGAATCATGTCTAGAAACTGAAAGAAGATCCCTGTTCTCTATTTACAAAGATTTTTCCCGTAAGGTACTCACTTCAACTAATTTTCCTGATATCTATCGTGCCAGAAAAGAATATATGACTGAAATTATTAAAGTAACTATTCTAAGCAGTTTGATGAAAATACATTCAGAAAAACCACCATTCAATCTATAATGGTCACATTCAACAAATAAAAAGTTAGCTGTGATCCCATTCAGTACTGCTCAATTATAAAATATAAGCTCTGTTAAAAACCAAGATAGCTTTTTTTTAAAGACTGTCCAAATTCCCACTCACAAATTTTATAAACCAAATACTTACAATAAGCACATCACCATTGAAAACACTGAGATTAACTTGAGGGCATATTGAATACCTTAACAATGATGTTGGCCAGCTGAAAATTTTTGATAATACAACAGAAGTAACTATACACCCACAGAAGCCTATAATAGTTCCTTCCCATGTCTTCTTTGGACTTATACTAGTAAGTGGTGTCCTACCAAAGGCCTGCATGGAGGTGAAAAATGAATCTCATAAAAGAAAGTCAGAAAATAAAGGTTTTTTTTTTTCAAAAGAAACAAATCGTCAGAATATAATATCAAGGAAACCTAATATTTATATCATGGTAAATTCATAATCACTCACACTTAGCACTCTAAATTCTGACATCATTTGAATAGCAACCTCAAATTCAATGAATATTTGTCTTAAAATGATATTATATAATTCTATAGTTCATAGTTGTACTTATGTACTGAATCTTAGATATTGTGCACACACATTACAAATTGATTTCTCCCCCACATCTAAACAGGTGACAGTTACCATTACAGAAGATAGATGACAATCAGTTATTTAGTGATGGGAACCAACTAAGATTTCAATCTAATATATATATAATTCTACACTTGTATATTATAAATAACACAGTTTTACATCACAGTACACAAATACACAGTAGTTCCACAATATTACAAAGAGAACTAACACTGAACCACTAATTAAAATAGACAAAACAACACAGAGATAACAGAAATACACTTAGAACACTTTGAATGGCTGGAATACTGATACGGAGCATGCTACTTTGGAATACTATTCCAAGCTAGATAGTAACAAGGGATCCAGGAAATAAGTGTCGTTTTTATTATTTCTGTTGTAGTTCAGTATTTTAGTGTTTTTCACGTGATTAGTGTGCTGGTCATATTGTTGCACTGTTGTCCTTAGTTGGTAATTTCTGTTATGTATGGTGGGCATATTTGTAATTGTGATTTTGGGATACTTTTATTTTAGGCTGATGTGTATTGTTCCAATCAGTAATGAAATACTCCAGCCTCTATTTAAGAAAACCTTCCTGTTTTTCTGTTTGGTGTGCTTACTGTTCATCTACAGTAACAACCATAGAAATGTCTTGCGTTTGCAAGAGTTTCTTCTAGCCTACCAGCTTCTGTCTACATCAAATACTCCCAATCCTAGTTTTCGAGACACGAGAAATCTCCCTCATCCAATTTCCCAATTCAAATATTTTCTTGACTATAACCTCCTCCCCATTCTCTGTTAAATAGAACAATGCTGTATAATTTCCCCATAACTATTCCCTCCTTTCCCTTATCCCCTTTTTGCCCCTGGGTTCTAACATTACCGCCCCCTTCAACAGCGACATCTACGGAGCTAACTGCCTACTCAGGAAACCTTCACCTAAGGAACCTTCACCTTGGGAACCTTCGCCCTTCTCTTAAGGGTGGTACTTTCCCCCTCGCTCCTTCCGCAACGGTCGGCTCTCAAAAAGACATGAAAGGCTATGATCTATCCTTTTCTCCTCTTTTTTTTTTTTTTTTTTGAAACCCAAGAACTTCACTGTTGTATATTCACCAAAACAGCCAAGAAATACAACTAAAACACCACAAAACACAAGGAAATACAACAAAACAGCCAGAAACACAAGGAAATGGCATCTTTTTTTTTTTCTGGTTTCTCTCTTCTTATTTTTCTGTCTTCATCCTCCGTCTTTTTTTTCTCTTTTTTTTTTTTTTAGCCTGGCTACACTAAATGCAACAAGGACAAAATGATTAAAAGGAGAAATAACCAGAACCAAGAGAAGAGAAACCGGGTACTCGCCAAGAACCAGAAACCAGTCTAAGCCAAACCCACCGGTTACCAACCCATAACTCGCCAGAAACTAACGCAGAACCCCCCTCCAGAATTCAAAACGGAACCATCGGCCACAGAGCAGAAATTGCAGCACAAAATAGGTATGACAGTGGAAACAGAGCACCGTCCAAACAGATGATTCCGAATAGGACCCTGCTGGAAATTGAGCCAGAAACCGCCGGAAAACGGCACAACCAACCAGAATTCGCAGAGAAGCCGTCGGCCACCCCAAAACCCACGAAATCTCCCTAGGTCATTTGCTCTGATACCATTTGATGGGAACCAACTAAGATTTCTATCTAATATATATATAATTCTGCACTTGTATATTATAAATTACACAGGTTTACATCATAGTCACAAATACACAGTAGTTCCACAATATTACAAAGAGACTAACACAGAACCACTAACTAAAATCGACAAAACAACACAGAGATAACAGAAATACACTTAGAACACAAGTCCAGCACTTCGAGTGGCAGGAATACTCCCCAATCCTAGTTTTCGAGACACTAGAGATCTCCCTCACCCAATTCCCAGTTCAAATATTTGCCTGACTATAATCTCCTCCCCATTCTCTCAGAACAATGTTGCATAACTTCCCATAACTGTTCCCTCCTTTCCCTTCTGCCCATTTTACTCTTGGGTTCTAACATTTAGACTTATAAGCAAGATAGCACCAAAGTTGGCATATGTATCTAGTGTATCAGTTATTTTGTTCCCTACAGAAATATAAATAATAACAACTGTCATTGGCATGCAGCATGCTCTTGATTGGTTGGTGCCAGTTATATGAAGACTGTAATTTTAGGAACCATTTTCTGTCATATCAGCATATCTCAGAAAAAGCAACTTTGTATGGCACTAATATGGCAGGCACATTATTTGCATGCACAATGATCTAAGGAATCAAGCATGCATGTAGAAATGACAGCTGAAATTGGCAAATTACCAAATGCAAATATCACATCCAAAAACAAGTGATGAGCGCAGGATAAATCATGGAAGTAGCAGATCAAGAAGCCTAATTTTACCTTGCCACCAAGAAATGCAAATGTATCAGCTGCAATTATGCTGCTTATGGAAATCAAAGTTGCCACCAGACCAACTGTCCAATGAGCTTGACCACCAAGAAGCACAGGCCATGTTGCACCTATTCCTACAAAAAATAATCTGGTTACATAAAAAAAGGAATTCAAGCCACAAAACAGAAGGGAGAAAAAAATATGCTCAACAAAGATAGTAGAAAAGCTAACTTTCAAAAATAATTTAAAATCCGCAGAATCAGTGGCATGTGCCATAGATAACTTATATCAGCAAACAACCAATTGATATCTGCTTCTTAGATAATGTCAGACACAGCCCTTAATTCATATTTAACATCAGAGCAGCTACCACAACAATACTCAATCATTTTTATAGACAGCATAATAGATTTTACTCTAAGATCAGAGCAATTTTGGTGTTTCCAATGCATGTGTTCACCATGTCAAGCCCAGGAATCTTTTTGTTTCTTATTTTGAAACATATGAATGATTGCTCCAACCAGGGTATAGTTTCATACAAATTGAAGTCACACCTTGACACACCAAATGGGAACCTCTGTTCAAGCAAGTGCAAGTTCACCAGCATGTAGTACAAGCCAAAGAATAAGCATTGCAGATAAAAAAAAGTTAAACCAAAAGAGGAAAATATGAAATTATACATTATATGGAGATACAAGGCATAAGTTAAAAAAGGAAATAATTCTAAACAAAATAAAGAGTTCACTAAGTTCCAGATGCCCATACATGTTGGAAGAAATGATAAGACAGAATTAATTTTTCCCACCATATGAGGCAGTGAATCCTGGAATGGTATGCACTTACTAACAAGGTATACAGTAAATCTATATTACAATCGTAGGGACCACTTTTTTTCCCAATCAAAGTTTGTAACTTGGTTTAATGGGGCAAGATGAAAAAATCAACTTTCAAAACCACAGCTAAAAGTTAATATCCCTTATCCAAGGTCAAACACTTCTAATTAAAGTTAAAAATAAAATATTCAAAGAAATTCCCGACTGGCAAAGCTATGGCAAACATCACTAACATAGAAGAAGGAAAAAAAATGTATAAAAAGGAGGATATAGATTGCCTAATGCCAGCAAAACCCTACTTTAGATTATTCGAGTTAGAAAGGGAGGTAGGTAGACAGAGAGATTCTGCCAAATTAAAAAATATATATATGGCAACTTGCATCTAAATATTTGTTTTTCTTAATAAAAAGGAGATTGATCCTGGCAATGTTCGAAAACTTAATGCCATGCCTAGAGCTCAAAAGTCAAAAGAGGAAGATATCACTACAATGTAGCAAAATTACTTCAATAACTGTAGAACAACTCATGACAACTTTAGTAAAGACCACAATATATTCTGTACATAAAGATTTAAGTAGGTACACGATTGCACAACATGTTAAAGTTCATCAAAGCAGCTATTCTCTCTCCCTGTCTGCATTATTAAACACAATATGTTCATTTTCTCAAGAGTGCATACGTCAAAAACATAATAGCTAGCCAGAGATGAAGAAAATCATTATTGCATACATGCATAACTTGACAGGAATTGTGATAGTAACTGCAATTTCAAACTTTAGATGCTTAGAGAATTGAATAAGTCAAATACTTACTTGTGTTCAATGCTGGAGCAGCTAAAACACATCGAAGCTTAACCCAAAAGCAGGGAAGATAGCCACAATAAAATAGCCCAAAGATGGCACTACTTAGCTGCGCAAAACGAGGATTTCCTCTTTGTAAGAGTAATGCCATAGCCACAACAAAAGCAGCAGAAGTCACAGAAACATCAATATGACCACGATACCTAGACATGTATCAGAAGCACCAATCAGCAACCAGTATCCATCAACCTTTCAAACCCAAAGTATTAATAAAAAATATGTTTGATAAGGAGTCCTCTACACAAGTCTTCTCACCATACAATTAAAAGAAAAACAAGCTTATAAATATACAGCCATTCACAGATAGATGCAAGCCAAAAGACAATGTCATCCATTGAGCTATCACCAGAATATAATAGTTACAAAAATTATAGGTATGTATGAAGATAATGATCATCATAGAACTACCAAATAATTTGTTATAAAATAAAATATTTCATTTTCTAAGTAAATACAATTCATAATTAAAATTTTAATTGCAGAAGGAAATTTATGCAATAGTGTAAATCATTTATCAACAATGAGAAAAAAAAAAGTTACTGAAACCTCTATCACAATAATGCAACCTTTCCCAATATGACTGCAATAAATCTCAAAACA
>JASKGM010068496.1:1587-16497 GCA_034509205.1 Ceratonia siliqua
AAAATATATTATGTAAGTTATATTTTCTCTTATGAATTATTTTTTATTTATAACTTTTTATAAGGGAAGTACTGTAGGCCGTATGAGAACTTTTAAAAGTATGGATGAATAGTATAAAAAATATAAAAATATTCAAAAAATTTAAAAAATATATATGACATAGAACATAATTAATTAATATTAAAAAATAAAAAAATTAAGACAAAAACAAAAAACAAAAAAAGGTATACCCATACCCTTTTTATAATCATCTTTGTGTCTCTATCCTGTTGAATTCAATAAGCTCATTTGTTCTTAATAGATGCAATTTTCTATTGAAACAACGTGATTTTTCGCGTGATGATGCAACACTCTTATTCCTAAAAAATTTTTAGGGTTCCAAAGGCTAGTGGCGCCCAAGTCAGAGGCATGGGCACCTCTTGTTCTTTGCTTTCCTTAGGTTATTTTTTAGAAATGCAAACAGAGAGGTGGGCACTGCAGCTCTAACTCGTGAGTGTTGCAACGACTAGCACATTATCATCATTGTTAATTTTTTCAAACTATCATATTTATTTAACAAATAAAGCATTGAGGTTAGATAATTTTATTGTTGAAGGGCAGAAAAACTATACCTGAAACATGATGCAAATTGATATCTACTTAAATTCTTTATTACTAAGGGATTTTTGTTATACATTAATTTAATGTCAATTTATCTATCTCAAGATTCTCAACACTACTTAAGCTATAAGCTGAGATGACCGCAATATTGATGCTAAATTAATGCTAAAATATTAGCTTTAACTATCAAGGAATCAAAACAAAAATCGCGACATCTTACAAAGTTTATTTCATATAAATATAAAATTAACTAAAATCCTCACCATAAATGCAAAAGAATTTATATATTTTTTATAACACAAATGCCTTAAATATTTTTATATTTATTATGTTATTTAAATAAAATAATCAAAACATCATTGTATTTATTGTATCTCTTAAAAAAATATTTTTAATTTAATTAAAAATATAAAAATTATTAACCTTGGGAACATAGTAAGAAGGTCAACTCCCATATATATATATATATATATATATATATAAAATTAAAGAAGTGGAGAACGTCACTTAATCAATTTTTGAAAAAAATGAAAGCGTAGTTCTGGGAAAATCTCTCAGTTGAAAAAAATTTGTTTAAGTAAGTATTTTTATTATTTTATTTTTTAAAAATTATTTTATAAAATAATGATTAAAAAATAAAAAATAATTTTAATTTGTTTTAAATTATTTTTATCTTATATTTTTTAAAAAATATAAAAAATACCTAATAAAAAATATTTTCATTCAAATAAATTTTTTATTTTATAAAATTTTTTTTTATAATTATTCTCAAATTATTTTAAAAAATAATAAAAAAATCGTTCCAAACATCCTTATTTTCGTTATCTTTTCTTCTATATCGTTCTCGAAAGTCGAAACAGTCTCCGCTACCCACATCTCAACCTAACGCGAGGGACGCAGGGATTAGCTATTCAGAAAAGTCAACATATTCACGATTCAACCATCTGCCACACTTCGCCAAATCAAACCCTCTCAGTTTCTCAATCTCTTCTCTCTATATAAATACCCTCCCCATTCCCCCTCCAGAGCACATCACCAACACGCTCTCCTTCCTTTCATAACTTAACCAAAAAACATATCCTTCCATGGCTCCTTGGCTTCTTGGATTGGCTACTCTTGTGCTAGCCATTCTCGTTTACCGCCTTCTCAAGCTCTTCACTCGCCCATCTCTGCCTCTCCCTCCCGGCCCAACACCATGGCCCATCGTCGGAAACATGCCTCACTTAGGCCCTGTGCCGCACCACGCCATGGCAGACTTGGCTCGTAAATATGGTCCTCTCATGCACCTCCGGTTGGGGTTCGTGGACGTGGTTGTGGCGGCCTCCGCCTCCGTTGCCGAGCAATTCTTGAAGGTTCACGACGCCAATTTCTGCGGCCGCCCACCCAACGCTGGAGCCAAGTTCATGGCTTATAACTATCAAGACCTTGTGTTCGCTCCCTACGGCCCACGGTGGCGCATGCTCCGGAAAATCAGCGCCGTTCATATGTTCTCCAGCAAGGCCTTGGATGACTTTAGACATCTGCGTCAGGTAATGAACACACTGTAATTTCCTCTCAAAGCTTCTTAATTACACATGCCTCTATAGTGACAAATAATTTTCAGTGGTCAATGCTTCGTCTCCATCATCACCATATGTTCCTCCCTTTGCAAGTAACTGGCAACATCTTTCTTTCTTTTTTTCAGTTTTTAGTCAGCTACTTAAGAACTTGGATTCTATAGCGATTGGATCACGAGATTTTATAATTATAAGTATCTTTTACACGATACCTTAAATAAATAAATATATATATTTTAATATCATATCATGAAAGTGATAATAATGTTACACAATTTCCTTCATAGTAATATAGAAAAAAAAAAAAAAGGTGCTATAACCTTAATAATTCTAGGTTAAACGTGGGCGTACATGTTAATGTGGCTAAAGGTCAACACCATATGAATATCTCCTAATAAAAGGGAAGCAGCACATGAGATAGGGTTTGGGAAAGGACAAGTATTTAGGAGCAACAGAAGAAGTACTGTACAAACTAGACTTTGTTTTTAAATAATAACGTGTTTACTATTTGTCTTAATATATACACCCAAGCGAAAATTTCAGAGAGATGAAAATTTCAGAAAGTACAAAGAAATATTTACTTACATGTATTTATCTGTGTCTCTTCTATTCTCTATCTTTTAAAATGTAAATTTATATCCATAGACGATTGATTAATTGAAATCCGTTATGCTTAATTAGCTGGATTATAATTTTGGAGAATTTTCTTTTTGTTTCTATTTAGTACTATGTAGAATCTTATATAGAAAACTTCAATAGAGATGGATTAATACCTTCTACGGAAGTGCAGATACGTGAATATTTAAATTAATATATAAATGGAATACTTTTTTTGTCAAAGGCTCAGTCGTTCATATAGTAACTCACTGACTGTTTAATTTGTTTTATTGTAGTATTTTATTGTTTTGAATCTATTTACTTTTATGGTATTTTTCCCAAATATAACATGTAAATATTAAGGTGGTGTTATGTTATTTATGAAATAGTTATTCTAATAGTTGCTTATTATTATTTTTTGTTTTTTTAATTTTTTTTATAATTTTTATTTTAAGAAATAATTCAAAAAATCTAAAAAAATTTTAAACATAAAAAATTTGCATAACACAAGTATTTAAAAAAAGAAAAAGAATTTCTTTTAATTTTTTAAAATTATTATTATTTTTTGTTTTTTAATTTTTTTTATAATTTTTATTTTAAGAAATAATTTAAAAAATCCAAAAAAATTTTATTATTATTTTTTGTTTTTTTAATTTTTTTATAATTTTTATTTTAAGAAATAATTTAAAAAATCTAAAAAAAATTTTAAAAATAAAAAATTTGCATAACACAAGTATTTAAAAAAAGAAAAAGAATTTCTTTTTATTTTTTAAAATTATTTTTAAAATTTTCTTAAATTAAAATTATAAAAAAAAAGCTAGGGCCAAATATTAATTTGAAGCTTTAAAAATTTATTTATTTTTATAAAAAAAAGTATTCTCTTATGATCTCGAGCGATTTATTATTACTAGAGGTAGTTTTTTCTTTTGTTAGGAATTTTGTTATCTACGAAAACTTATTTTAACACGTTTAGTTTGAATATATTAGAAAACTTTATTAGTTGATATTTTTGGTTGAATACTTTTTTAAGAATTGGTTTCAGATGATTGAGTATTAAATGATTAAATCCTCGTCACCTTCATCCAACCTTCCAACATTTAAAACGATGCCGTGCGAGTTTTCACTCTCCAGAGCTTCTTTCTTTGTTTTTTATTTATTTATTTATTTTATTTTGAAAAACAAAGTGCATTAACCTCTGTCTTCCGTATAGCCTTGTCCATCCTCTTCCTGATACATGTGTCTCCTAACTTAGTAAACGACATAATCCAAAAGACAACGTTATAATAATCCATTTTTATATAATTGTATATTTAACTATAAAAATTTAATTTAAAATTTAAAAACTCTTACATATAATACTTAAAATGTTTCTTGTTAATTATCAACTCTACAAATATTTTTAATACAAGAAAAGATCGGCATATAGATAAAACTATAGATTTCATTATTATTATTATTATTTATTATATTCATTTATTATAATTTCGTAATACTGCATTGGCATAAAAAAATTACAAAAAAGAAAGAAACCAAGCTCCTTCGTTTGAAAAATATTACTTTACATTTTTTGTACATTTTTTTATATTATATTATTACTTATTACTTCTTTATATCAAATTTATAATAGAAAAACGAATTAAAATAAATGATGTCAAAGTGACATTTCTTTTTGGTTAATTTTTAGAAGTATTCACTTTTTTTCTTGATGATACACATTTATATAAAAAATAAATGCCGGCATTAGAGTTTTACACATGTGAAATAATCAAAATGACATAATTATGCAGGAAGAGGTAGCAAGATTGACACGCAATCTAGAGAGTGTAGGCTCAAAGGCAGCAAACTTGGGACAGTTACTGAATGTTTGCACGACCAATGCCCTAGCTAGAGTGATGATAGGGCGGCGCGTGTTCAACGACGGCAGAGCAGGGTGCGATCCAAGGGCAGACGAGTTCAAGTCATTGGTGGTGGAGATGATGGTGTTGGGTGGAGTTTTCAATATTGCGGACTTCATTTCAGTATTAGAATGGCTAGACCTTCAAGGAATTCACCGTAAGATGAAGAAACTGCATAAGCAATTTGATTCATTTTTAACAAGTATTCTTGAGGAACACGAGGTTTCTAAGAGTAATAATCATAAGGACATGTTGAGCACGTTGTTGTCGCTTAAGGATACTCAAAATGATGAAGGAACTAAACTCAATGATACGGAGATCAAAGCGCTTCTTCTGGTATTATACAATATACTTATCTTTTCTTTCTTTTACACTTTTACTTCTCCACACGTCTTAAGTTACTTTTAGAAATAACGATACTCCCTCACCCAAAAAGAGTGGAGCCCGCAAGGCAGTAGGTGGGTCTTCCATCTCCTCTGAATGAGGAAGCATCGTTATTCTTAAAAGTAGATTGGACCTTACTTCTCTCACGCGCACACACTTGCTAATTATACTTCAACAACCAGTCAAATATTCTAATATATTTTTTGGTCATTTAATATCATTTTACTATATAGATTAATGTGATTTTCATCAATAATTTGTAGAACATGTTTGTTGCTGGAACTGACACATCATCAAGTACAACAGAGTGGGCCATAGCAGAATTGATTAGGCACCCAAGTATGTTGGCCCAAGTCCAGCAAGAGTTGGACTCTGTTGTGGGTCGAGATCGGCTCGTGAGTGAATTGGACTTACCCAGCCTGCCGTACTTACAAGCTGTGATAAAGGAAACGTTCCGTCTCCACCCATCAACCCCTCTTGCCCTTCCGCGAGTTGCAGCTGAGGATTGTGAGATCTTCGGCTACCACATACCCAAGGGTACCACCCTCTTGTATAATGTTTGGGCCATAGCCCGTGACCCAAAGGAATGGTCCCAACCATTGGAGTTTAAGCCCGAAAGGTTCCTACCAGGTGGTGAGAAAGCCCATGTCGATGTTAGGGGCAATGACTTTGAGGTGATACCATTTGGTGCTGGACGTAGAATATGTGCTGGTATGAGCCTTGGGCTTCGCATGGTTCAGCTACTAACCGCAAGCCTGGTTCATGCTTTTGACTTGGAGCTCGAAGATGGGTTGAACCCAGAAAAGCTTAACATGGAAGAGGCATATGGACTAACCTTACAACGAAAGGTTCCGCTATCAGTGCACCCAAGGCCCAGACTCTCACCCCATGTGTACTCATCATCATCTTCTTAGTTTAAAGTTTTGCGTTGTGTTTTGTATGTATTTTCCTTTTCCTTAACATGAATCTTCTTAATAAAGAAAAGTTGGTGCCATAGTTTGTGAAGATCCAAAAATGGGGAGAGTTAGCACTTGGCACTTTAGTTTTAGTTTGTGAGTCTTCAAAAATGTATTTGTAATGGTATATATATATATATATATTCCAGATTTCAAATAATTTCTAAATTCCAATATGTAAAATTATTCATTTCAAAATTGTAACCATCATCCACATGAAAATATCATCCGAAATGAATTGTTATTTATAAAATGGAAAAATGCACATGAACTTCTTAAACTTATTTTTTTTTTTACAAATAGTAACTATGAATTTTAAAATTTAGAAAAAAACACTATTTGAGCTAAACAAAATTTTTGATCAATCCTTTCAATTCTGTTAAATATATAATAGAGGTCGTACTATATGTGCTCAGCACATAATTTATTTTACACATGTGACAAAATGATTAAGCAAATATTTAACAAGAAATTCTCTATTTTAAAACACACATTTTAAATCTAAAAATGAATGTAAAAAATATATTTTTAAAAAAAATTGTAGCCCATGCTTTCTTAAATAAAAATAAGTTTTTTTAAAATATTCATTAAAAAAAAATCTGTCTTCTTCCTCTCTTTATTCTCCCTCTCTAAGATTTAGATTTGCTTTGATTTTAGAAATTGGGGTTTAGGGATTTTATATGCCTAGACAGCTACAGAGATTAAATGGCAGCTAGGGCGTCTTCATCTAACTCAGGTATGTGAAAATCACTTGTTTCTGTAAAAGAAAAATTTTTATGCCTAAATATTTTATTACATAAAAATTAACATGTGATATAGCATGGTTTAGAAACTTATGATTTTCCATTAAGAATTATGGATTGCTAATATTGATTAGTGAGGCAAATTATTGCTACCATGGATAATTTATTATGATTTTCCATTCTCTTAGCTATTCTCTAGTCGCTTCCTTTTTTGCAAAATATCCCTCAATTTCAAAATGAAAACTCCATTTTTTTTCTTATGTTTAGCTACCTTTTATGCCAATTCGCTCATGGGCGTTGCGGCTTGAAAGGCTAGACTCCTCAACAAAAATTTATCGTTGGCGTTGTAGCACTGTGACCTTTGGATTTTGGCTTAGTGCAGCTTCGCTTAGGCCACGATGCTCTATGATGGGAGTCGAGGTGCCATGGTTGTTGGAATTTGGCTAGTGCATTCTTAAATTTTTCCTAGCTTTTCCTTTGCACTTAAATTGAAGCTAATTTGTGACTTTTCTTTTTCAATTTATTTCTTCACTTCTATCATTCCTACAAAACACAAAAGATAAATAAATACTCAAAATTATCAAAGAAGCTAACAAATAATTATAGGAAAATTTATATGAATAATATGTAGAATTAGGCACCTATCAAAGAATAAGCTTAAGAATTTGGGAGGTCATTCTGTCAACCTTATTGCTCAAAGAGCTAGTAAAGCATTAAAGGCAAAAGACAATAACTTTAAGAAAGAGAAAGGACCTGCTAAAGTTTCTCAGGTTAAAAAGAAATAACATAACGGTGATAAGTGTCACTTCTGTGGGAAAAAAAGATATTATCAGAAAGATTGCCTTAAATGTAAGGCTTGATTCAAAAAGAAAAAGGTACATTTGAAATTTTTGTATGTTTCAAATCAAACTTTATTGATGTTCCTTATAATACTTTGTGGCCTAATTCTGAAGCTACTACTCATGTATCTAATATGATGCATGGATCCCTTACAATCTAAACCACAAGCTACAGAAAGAATTATTTATATATGGGAAACCATATGAAGGCTCAAATTGAAGGTATTAAGACTTATCGTTTGGTCTTAGATACTGTTTATCATTTAGACCTATTACAGACTCTCTATGTACCTTCAATTTCTAGGAACTTAGTTTCTATTTTAAAATTGGATAATTGTGGTTTTGATTTTATGTTTGGAAATGGTTGTTCCTATTTATATAAGAATTCTCGACCTATTGGTTTTGGTCTTCTCATTAACGGTCTATATAAATTGAAACTTGATGATAAATTTTTTAAGTCATTAAGCATGGTATGCTTAATGAAAGTTCTACTTACTTGTGGCATAAATATTTGTGTTACATATACAAAGAAAGATCAGTAAATAATGAAATTCTTCATAATCTAGATTTTACTGATATTGATTTATGTGTGGATTGCATTAAAGGAAAGCAAACCAAACATAATAAGAAATAAGCCACAAGAAGCACTCAACTCCTTAAAATTATACACATTGATGTATGCATATCTCTTGATACTTCATCTTTTGGTGGAGAAAAGTGTTTCATCACCTTTATTGATGACTTTTCACATTATGAATATGTCTATTTGCGTAAAGAAAATTCTCAAGCAGTTGTTGCTTTTGAGATATATATTAATAAAGTTGAAAGGAAATTAGATAAGAAGTGAAAGGTGTAAGGTCTGATAGAGGTGGCGAATACTATGAAAGTCCATTTGCGAAACTTCTTGAAAGACATGGCATTGTGCACAATACACTATACCATATACACCACAACAAAATGATATGGAGGAAAGGTGTAACTGAACTTTAAGAGATATGGTTATGAGTATAATGAGTAACTCCTCATTACCTAAATCCTTGTGGATGCATGTTCTAAAAATAGCTATGTATTTACTAAATAGGGTTCCTAGTAAAACAGTTCCCAAAACTCCTTTTGAGTTGTGAAAAAATAGGAAACCTAATTTAAGGCACCTACATGTTTGGGGTTGCCCAGCAGAAGCAAGAGTTTATAATCCACTTGAAAGAAAGTTAGATTCTTTAACAGTTAGTGATTACTCTATTGGTTACCTAGAGAAATCTAAAGGATACACCTTTTACCGTTTTGACCGTAGTCCAAGAATAGTAGAAACTAGTCATGCAAAATTTCTTGAAAATGGTGAACTTAGTGGGAGTGTGGAACAACAAAATGTGGACATAAAGAAAGTTAAGATAGATGTTCCTTTATCCATAGTCTTTCAAAATGTTGTTGCAGGATATCTTGACAACAATGAATAACATTTGAACCATTGAAGAAACTATCTCAAAAATATCTAAAGCAAATAGGTCATAAGAAGTACCTTTGATAAGATCTCAAAGAATAAAGAATTAGTTATTCTAAGTGATTATGAAACTTATTTGCTTAGATATTGGAATTAATGAAAACCCAGTTTCATTTTTAGAAGCCACAGGAAGTGTTGAATCAGAAAAATGGATTAATGCCATGAAAGAAGAGTTAAAATCCAAGGAAGAAATTAAAACAAATTTTGAGACATTGTTGAATTGCCAGAAGGTACAAAACGAGTTAGGTGTAAATAGGTTTTTAAGACCAAGCACGATTCAAATGACATTATTAAACGATATAAGGCTAGACTTGTTGTTAAAGAATATACTCAAAAAAAATGGCATTGATTATAAAGAGACATTTTCCCTTGTCGTAAAGAAAGACTTGTTATGTATTATTATGGCATTGGTGGCTCATTTTGATTTAAAGTTACACCAGATGGATATAAAAACGGCATTTCTAAATGAAAATCTTGAACAAGAAGTTTATATGGACTAACTTGAAAACTTGAAGGTTTTCCAGTTAAAGGAGAAGGTCAAATGGTGTGTAAACTTAAGAAATCAATATATGGGCTTAAATAGGCTTCAAGGAAATGATATATTAAGTTCAATAATACCATTATCTCTTTCGACTTTAAAAAAAAATCTTGTTGACCTCTACATATACCAAAAGATCAGTGGGAGTAAAATTATATTTTTAGTCCTATGTTGATGACATCTTCCCTATAACTAATAATTTGGGTTTGTTGGATGAGACAAAAGAGTATATCTCTAAGAATTTTTAAATGAAAGATATGGGGGGAACCTATGTGATAGCAATAGAAATATTATGGGATAAATCACAAGGATTGTTGGGATTGTCTTAAAAGGCCTATATTGAAAGAATTCTAAAAAGACATAAAGAACAAAGGAAGAAGCTGAAGTATAATATGATGTTATTAATCTTAAAACGTGAGCAACAAGGGAGGAACTCAATTCCTTATATAAGTGTAAACTAAAGAAGTTATTCTTTACTAAAAAGACTTAGAGGTTACAGATGAATAAAACTCTAAGACTAGCTAAGTGCACTAAGTTGGCAAACATGACGCAACCGTTGGGTTTTTGAGTTAAGAACTATACTTTGCTGTGAGTGGCTGTGCTTGGTCAACCTTATCAGTCGATGCAATCTTGTTTATTTGAATGCTGAATATACGAATGTGCTGAGCATGAGGATGTTTGAACATCCTTATCTCTCCAAGTGTAACAAACAGCCTTATCACTCCATGACAGTATCCTCGGTGTGCTCTGTTTGCGGAAGGGTGATTAAGTTGATATTTTAGAGAGATTTAATATGAAAAATTGTTTTGCTGGAATTGTTCCAATTCAAAAAGGGACAAATTTAGTCTTATGCAATGTCTAAAGAATGATAAAGAATGAAAACAAATGGAACCAATGTCATATGGTTGTTATTGGAAGTTTTATGTATATGCAAACCTGCATAAGACCGGATATCAATTTTAAGGTTGGAATGTTAGGCAGGCATCAAAGTAATCCTTGGATTGATCATTAGAAGGCTACAAAAAAAAAATGTTTTAAGGTACCTCCAAGGAACAAAGAATTACATGCTCATGTATAGGAGATCCAATTACTTGGAAGTAATTGGATATTCAGACTTTGATTTTGCTGGATACATTGACAGTAGAAAGTTCACTTTTGGCTATTTATTTCTTCTTGACGAAGGAGCCATATAATAGAAAAGTGCTAAACAATCTGTCATTGCTTCATCCACCATGGAAATAGAATTTGTGGCATGTTTTGAAGCCATAATTCATGCATTATGGCTGCAAAACTTTATTTCAAGACTTGGGGTTGTCGACACCATTACCAAGCTATTAAAAATTTATTTTGATAACTTTGCATCATTATTTTTCTCCAAAAACGATTAATACTCAAGAGGTGCCAAGCATATGAAATTAAATTATTTTGCCATTAAGGAAAAAGTTTAGAAACAAAGAGTGTCTATTGAGCACATTAGAACAGATCTCATGATTACAGATCCGTTAACTAAAGGTTTACGACCAAAGACATTTAAGGAATATGTACATAGAATGAGTCTTGGTTGTCCTTTTGAAAGATATATTTGATGATGTTGACACTCTAAGCTCATTTATGTGTTTCTTATATGAATTGTTTATTTCTAGTAAGATATGCACATAAACGTATTTTAATGAGTTATAACATGAATGTTCTAGAAACACCAATGGGACCTTATGAAATTTTGTGTATTTTATAGACCTAGTATGGTGAGACACTGGTGTTTTGTGGTATACAGAAGGAATTATGTTTTATAATTAATATACAACTGCTATAACCCACACTTGTGGTTTATTATATTATGTAATTATGAAATTTTGAGGATGAGTTTGGTGAAGAATTGTTAAGGCATTATGCTTGTGTTATTAAGTTAAAGTTTTATATGATTTTTAGGCTAACAAAGAGAATGTTAGATAGTTACCGTTACCTATATTTAAAAGTTATTCAATTATTATGTCAGATAGTTACAGTTTTTATGACTACAAATACAAATAAGGTGGGTTGGATTCAAGAATTTTCATCCTACCATTTTGGTGGGCCGAGGCGGGTTGGTGGTGAGCTGGCCCGTTCAACTTATTTTGTTCACCTCACCTATCACCATTCACCTCAAATCCATATAAACCTAAATATGAAAACTTTAGTTGTCACTGCTAGGAATTAAACCAAGGTCCCACAGCCACAAGGTGACATTTTTACCATTGGGCTACAGCCTCCAAATGGGATTTAGAATTGAAATGTATTATATAACTTATTTTTGGCGGTTTGGGTTGGGTTTTTCCAACTCGTCAAAATGGCGGGCTAGCCTACTTGACAACTCTATTGGTAACTATCCCAATAACCTAAAAAAATAAAGAGTTAAGGCTAGTCGATAATATAACTAATAAGATTATTCTTATTCAGATATGATTATCTATATATGATATTATGGTGAGAGGTTATTAAATGAGTTAGTTGATTTTAATTTTGACAAAGCATGTGACTTCACTATCTTTCTCCCTCTAATATTCTCTCTCTTTTCAATTTTTGAAAATTAATGGAAATAAAAACATTTTTGGTATTTTTGAAAATGATTATTGAAGGAAAAAACAATTTATATTTTTTCAAACAAGAAAAGAAAAATAAAGTTTAATTAAAATTTTTTTAATAAAATATGGATGCATATAATACCAACATATCGGTAGGACCTTCAGGTCCCATAGAGCCACTAACTGACCCACACAAGCATGGAGACCTTTGGGCATCGGCGGATTCATGTTGACATGAGTGAGGACAATTGTCCCCACAACTTCGATTTTTTTAATTAATATGTATAAAAAAATTTGACCCCATCAAAATTTAAAAATTGCCTCCACATGAGTTAATTTTTTATCAAAAATTTAGTTGTACCCCACTAATTTGGCAACTCCTTTTAGATATAATTCAAGTCACTTTATGTACTTAATTTTTATACTATTTTTATCATAATTTTGCCTTTAATTTTATGTTAAGTTGTGTTTAATTTTTTTATTTACTATAATTTTTATTTACTTCATCAATTTTTGTTTAAGAATGAATAAAAAAATAAAAAAATAGAAAAATTGTATTCCAGTTATAACATTCAGAATCTAATACTTGGCAAATAAGGAAAAAGACTATTAAGAGTTTCTTTAAAAAAAAAACTAAATGAAACATCATCGTTTACCTTAATGCTATATACTTCATTCATTTTAAATTATCTGTCGTTTAAGATAATTGCACAAGAATTAAGGTAACTATTAAATAGCCTTAATTCTAGTAAAAAATAATTATACTTGACTAAATTACCCTTATTAAAGTCAATTTAAACTCTTATTACTATTCTATTAAAGATAATAATAAATAAGGGTAATGTTGAAAAAATAACAATTAATATTTTATTGGTAAGATAAAACGACAGATAATTTGAAACAAAATAAAACTCCTAAAACAATAAATATTTTAAAACAGATGAAATATAAAAATATTTTTATTTTTTATCCCTATTAATTAAAATTTTTGGGCCCACCACTGCCTCCCGGTACCACATGATAACAAAATGCATAAAGAAATTAATAAGATGAACAAATAGACAGATTTCAAATAATTGAAAACTACGTACATATATACTTGAATACTACTCCCAAAATAAATATAATATATACAATAATTTCGATTCATAAATTTATAAATAATACATCAATTAATGTTTGGGTCAAAATAAACAAAACTTGCACATTATCTACATTCTGCAAACCCAAGGATAAACGATAAAACCAGCATTCACCTAGGTTGTTAAAATTACTATGGCTTCATTGTTCCCAGTTGCTCCTCAAAGGACATCCCAGGACACCGCTGTTTGTGCGTTTGGTGCGTCGTTGACAGGGGACTTCACAGGTGACGTGATGGTCGACGTTTCTAGTCACTCCGTTCACGGCAGCGGCGAGCCTACTTCGCTGGAGTGAATAAACAACAGAGCATTTTATATATGTGAATAAGGACTTCTGATTTTGCACTTGTCAACATGTTTAATTTAAGCTTAAGATTAAGAACTTTAATGTTAATATTACAGTAGTTGGAGGCATAAAAGAAATGCACCTCTATTTAATTATGTCATTAATTAGTTGACAAAAATGGTCCATAAATAGGAGAGTAATTAAAGGTAAATGAAAAAGGGAAAGTGCTAAAGCTTAGAAGATAAAAGCCATTTTCACACAATAAGAGTTGAAATTTTATTAATATTAATTCTTTTTCCACAGGTATTGTAAACAATTGACTAGTAAGTATCTTATAAGAATTATACACTGACAAATATACATCTACATATCTGCAGATTTCAAGCTCATATTCGCCCTTGGCCTATTAATAGTCTCATTAGTGTTCCCTGTGGCAGCCAGAATCAAAGCTAAATCTTTCAGAAAGAACAGCCCTGGTGGCTGGTTCATGGAAAATGACTGCGTTTCAGAAGCTAGAATTCAAAGTTTCTGACATCCTCGAATGCGTCGAAGACAGGAATGTGATAGGAAGAGGAGGAGCGGATTGTCTTCCATGGGAAAATGCCAAATGGGGTTGAAATTACAGTGAAGAAACTTCTGGGATTTGGCGCGTACAACTATGACCATGGATTCGGAGCTGAGATTCAAACACTGGGAAACATTAGGCATAGAAACATAGTGAGATTACTGGCTTTCTGCTCCAACAGAGACAAATCTTCTTGTCTACGAGTACATTAGAAAAGGAAGCTTAGGCAAGGCATTGCATGGGAAGAAAGGAGCTTTTCAGGGATGGAATTTGAGGTAAAAGATTGCAGTTGATTCAGCTAAGGTCTTTGCTATCTCCACCATCACCATGATTGTTCGTCGTTGATCATTCACCGAGACGTGAAATCAAGCAATTTTCGAATAATGATGATCGACAACTTTGGACGAAAATGAGTTGATGTAAAAAAGAAAAAATTCGCGAGAAGCAACTGGCCATATTGTATGTGCCAACTGCCATTTAGCTAATAAGCCCGTGGATATTGAGGTTCCACAAGTGGTACTTCCTGATACTGTATTTGAAGCCGTTGTTCGAATTTCTTATGATATGCAAGTGAAACAAGTTCTTCTAATGGTAAAAAGGGGGCTTTGAATGTATATTTTTGGTTTTGGATCTTCCAAATCATTCCCGCAAGAGGTCCGAACCCATTTTTTTATGATCCTTCGATAAAAAGATTCATTCTCTTCATAAAAAATAGGAGGTAGAACCAATACAGATTTCTTTTTCGATTCATCC
>JASKGM010068538.1:0-16491 GCA_034509205.1 Ceratonia siliqua
ATAAGGAGAACACTACAGTTAAAGGGCAATAGTTACAGGCTTACCTAGAAAACTATAGTTAAAGGCAATAGTTACAGGCCCTGGCAGTATTCTATGGTGCCGACAGATAAAAAGCAAAAGTACTACAGTCAAAAGAAAAAGCAAGGAATCAACCTACAGGAAATGAAATGTAAATTCATGTAGAATGAAATGTAAATTCTGGTTTTGCCTTCCTTATAAAAGGCATCCCAGTTTTAGTCATAAGCATTGTTCAAAAATCCCTCTTCTATATTTTCTTGTAAGATTTAAAAGATTTTTGTTCAAAGCTCCTTTGTAAGTTCTATAAGTTTTCTATCTTTCAGCAATAATATATCTGTTCATATATCTATTCTCTGTCCCTCTTATCGATCCATTGTTTATACGGTATCAGAGCCTAGTTTTATTTTTCTAAACTAGCAAAGCTTTACAATTTCTATTTTCTGCATCTTGCATAAACTTTTAATTTGGTGGAAGCGTTGGTAAGCTAGATAGGGCGTACTCGACAGAAGTGTAAGACCGTTGGATTACTCTAGGTGTTCCCGTCAAACCAAGTGAGAAGTAAGTGTTAAGCTATAGAATTTAGAGTTTGTAAAATGAGTTGGTTGAGAATAATCATCCCAAGTTCAGGTAGTGATAATAGCAATAGGAGCCTAAGCTAGATGAATCTAGCTTCAAATAGGACAGATAATAGTCAAAAAGCTGTTAAAGAAACAATAGAAAACTTAGAACAAGATGTTCTAAATCAGAGTGAAATAACCAGCTATAATTTGCAGGAACAGTTGCAAAACAGGTCCATGCCAACCTTTAGACAGAAAAAATCTATAGGAAAACCACCTTTGATTTCTCCTATATAACTCAAACTATAGAGAAAGAAGAAAGTATTACATGTAGCAGACAAGCTATCTTTGTAATACCTGAAGTCACAGTTAAGAGATATAAAGAAAGATATCAATGGATTCATTTAGGAATGATCCAGATAGCCATTAAGCCAAACTTTAGACAAGGTTTAAACAAACCAGTGTTTGTCTGTTTAAGAGATAGGAGACAAACAAATTTTAAAGAATCAATAGTTGGAGTAATACAAACAAATCTACATAATGGTCCAGCATATTTCGATTGTTTCCCAATTATGTAGCCAAAATAAAAGATTATAATGTAAGAAATGCTTTAGTCCTAGAAGTAGGATATGATGCTTCATGGGAACAAGGAACAACTCCCATGGTTATACAATATATAATGACTTTTAAGATTACAAAGACTCACTAAAACTTTAAAGCAATAAATGAATCACCAAAAGGTGAGACCATGTTAATAAAATTAAGAAATCCATCTATGACCGCAGTTTTAGTGCCCAAAACACCTAAACATGAAGAAATATATTTCCTTACAGAATGAAAATTCCCTAAGCTTGCAAATCCCGCACCTTTAAAGACGTTACAGATTGATGAAATAACTCAAAATGATGAAGGAGACATATCTGTAACTATGTTAAGTAGATCTACCTCTTCTTCAAGTTTAGATACAAGAAGATCAACACTTAACTCTATTCCAAGGAGATCTGTTGATAATCAAGATATAAACCCCTTAAGACAAAATTTAAGAGGAGTAAATTTTAAGCTAAGAATTCCAGAACTTATATATGAACCACAACAACCCGATCATATAATAGACACAATATCTGAAATTGAAAGAGAATTTCAACCTTCAGATTATCATTCAGTTAAATCCCAACTTAGAGTAACAAGAAAAGACAACTTTGAAATAAATAAAGATTTAATAAGAAAAGAATTCATATTAACCACACATGAAAAAGAAAGAGATTGGTTCTTCGCCACTTTCTCTGACGAAGAACAAACAAATAAGAAATGAATGGTATACTCAAATGAACCAAATAAAAGAAAATACATATTTCTTTACCTGGTTTAAAATGTCTACATTCAATAATGAAATATATAACCTCTTTGCTGAAAATCATCCTTCAGTAAATGTTAATACAGCTAGAACAAAAAATTGGATCTGTAAAAATAATACCTGTGTAACAGCTATACATCCTCCATTAGAAGAAATAAAAATTAAGATAGGAGACGATGAGATCATAGCCTCCCCTTTTAAAATTACAGATGAAAAAGAATCTAAAAGTTTACAAAAACTACAGTAACAAAATAATTACACAAATCAATTGTTAAATATAGTAAGCCAGCAATTAACTCGTATAGAAAATAAAATAGAAGAAAATCCTATAAAAATAAGATCTCCAATAACACCTCCATTAGAAAAACATCAATCGGATCCACAGCGTCCAATCTTCAAACATGAAGCCATATCTAGAGAACAAGCCAAAACGATAAGGTTAGGAAACACAGATAAATACCTTATAGAAAAGATAAATAAACAACTAGCCAAACTAGATATAGAAGACAAGGGAAAAACTAACACAGCTAGGATAAATGCTATAACCAAAATAAAACAACAATATAAAGACAATGAAGAAATAACTCTTAATAAAGTCCGAAGAAACTACAATAATAACAAGAAGAACTATTACCCAAGACCTATACTACCAGATTTACAATTTGAAGAACAGTCATTTAGCAAAACAAGTTATGATGGAAAGTCTATCTATGAATGGAATCTAGATGGACTAAGCAAATATGAAATAATGAATTTTACCCAAAAAATGATGATGGCTATTGCAGCCTACCGAATAGAAAACAATAACGATAATAACATCTTTGATATAATCATACAAGGATTTACAGGAAGCCTGAAAGGATGGTGGGAAAACATCCTCTCCGATGAAGAAAAGACACTAATAAAAGAACATCATTCCATTAGGTACAACACGTCTACAGATGAAGCAGAAGCAATTCTAGACAATTTAACCCAATTAATTTATGTTATAATAAAATCTTTTGTAGGAGGACCCATACAAATACAAGAATGATATTTGGTACAACTAATGAACCTAAGATGCCCCACTCTAGCCGATTTTAGGTGGTACAAAGATAATTTTATCCCTAAGATTTTTCAACGTCAGGATGAAAATTCTGATTTTTGGAAAGAAATATTTATAACTGGATTACCTCCACTCTTCGCGGAAAAGATTCGTGATGAGTTAAGGCAACAACACCAAGGAGCAATAAAATATGAAAGACTAACTTATGGAACTATTATAAACATAATAAATACAGTAGGATTAATAATCTGCAATGATATGAAACTATAAAGAAAAATTTACCTCGACAAAAAGTCAGGCAAAATGGAATTAGAAAACTTTTGTAAAGAATATAGTTTTGAGAAAATCCGTGCTCCCTCACAACGAAAACCTGTATATAAGAAAAGACCACAACAATCAGAATATAAACCTTATAAGCCTTACAAGCCATATAAATCATATTCCAAACCATATAAATATAAAAAAATTTCTAAAACTCCTTACAAAAAATCTTATAAACAAAATTCTTCCCAATAGAAACAATTTCGACCAAACAAAGATAAGAAAAAATTTTGTTTGTTATAAATGTGGACAATTTAGCCACTACTTAAACAATTGTAAGACAGAATAAAAAATTAGAGAACTAAACATAAGTGAAGAAAATAAAAACAATCTTCTAAAAGTCATGATAAATGATGAAATAAAACCTTATTCTGATTCAGAATATGTTTCCGAAGAAGAGGAAGAAGAAGACACACCTTCTGAGCAATCAGATAATGAGTCTAACCAAGACCAAGAATGTCAAGGTCCTGGTTATTGCACATGTGCCTCTTGTAGACAACAATTACAGATAAGAGTAATATCTAAAGACAATATACAATTTTTAATAGACATCATTGATAAAATTGATGATCCTGACCTCAAGTGACAATATCTTCTAAAGATAAAAGATCTGTTAGATCAAGACACTAAAAAAAAAAAAAACCTCCACCTTTGTTAATGAAAAATATCCTAAAAAGATTTGAAAGAGAGAAAACACCATCAACCAATATAAATGACTTACAACAAGAAATAAAAAACATAAAGGAAGAAATAAAACAACTTAAAGAAAATGAAATAAATAGAGAATTAGAAATCTTAGAACTTGAGACAAGAGTAGAACTCTACCTAAGAAGAAAAATAGATCAAACGGAACGCTTAGAAGACGATATAAGAGAGAAAATTGAAAAAGAACTTGCTAAAGAAATAAATCAAGAAAAATTCATTCAACGAATAATCACTACAACTTACCAGAAATGGTACTGTCAAATGAATATAGTCATAAATCATGAATATACCAGAAATTTAGTAGTATTAATTAATTCTGGTGCAAACATGAACTGCATCCAAGAAGGATTAATTCCTACTAAATATTATGAATAGACTTTAGAAAGTCTTTCAGCGGACAATAACTCAAAACTACAGATAAATTATAAACTTACAAATGCACATATTTGTAATAAAAAAATTTGTTTTAAAAATATATTTATGCTTGTAAAAAACCTAAATGACCATGTTATTTTAAGAACTCCTTTCTTACAACAAATATTACCTTTTAAGGTAACTCCATTAGGAATTACTACTAAAGTAGGAGAAAAAGAAATCTATTTTGAATGGATTAAACTCTCCATTACTAGAGAAATAAATCTTCTACAACAAGACTTTATTTATAGGATTAACAGTATAAAAAGAAAACAAAGCCATATTAACTTTTTACAAAAAGAAATCCATTACAAAAAAATTGAACAACAAGTTCAACTTCCAGCAATACAACAACAAATAAACCAATTACAGCAACAATTTGAAAAAGAATTATGTGCAGATCATCCTAATACTTTCTGGAGCAGGAAAAAGCATGAAGTTACTCTGTCATATGAAAAAGATTTTAATGAAAAAGAAATACCTACCAAAGCACGACCCATACAGATGAATCAAGAAACTTTGGAATACTGTAAAAAAGAAATACAACAATTATTGGATAAAAATCTGATCAGACCAAGTAAATCAGCTTGAAACTGTGTAGCTTTTTATGTCAATAATCATGCTGAGTTGGAGCGAGAAGCCCCTCGAATGGTAATAAACTATAAGCCATTAAATAAAGCTTTGAAATGGATTAAATATCCTATTCCTAATAAAAGTGATCTTATAGGAAGATTATCTAATGCTTCCATCTTTTCAAAGTTTGATATGAAATCAGGGTATTATCATATACAAGTTAAAGAAGAAGATAGATATAAAAATGCTTTCACGGTGCCTTTCGGTCATTACAAATGGAACGTAATGCTCTTTGGACTTAAAAATGCACCCTCTGAATTTCAGCAAATAATGAACGATATATTTAACCCATATACACGTTTTACAATTGTGTATATTGACGATGTTTTAGTATTTTCCAATTCTATTGAACAACACTTTAAACATATCCAGGAATTTAGTAACATAATAAAAACAAATGGATTAGTCGTTTCAGCCTCTAAAATGAAACTCTTCCAAGTCAAAGTCAAATTTTTAGGATTTGAAATTTATCAAGGATCTATTACACCAACCCATAGGGTAATAGAATTTGCAGATATATTTCCAGATGAAATTAAAGACAAAAATTAATTACAACGATTTTTAGGATGTCTTAACTATGTGTCAGACTTCCTTCTCCATCTTAGGAAAAAGTGCAAACCCTTATTCTTAAGATTACAGAAACAACCTTCCGCTTGGAATCCACAGATGACCCAAGTAGTTAAGGAATTAAAACAACAGGTTAAGAATCTATCTTGTTTAGGTATCTCTAACCATACAACTTTTAAGATTGTAGAAACCGATACCTCAGACATAGGCTTTGGAGGAATCCTTAAGCAAAAAATTGAGTCCAAGGAGCAGGTAGTAAGATACCACTCAGGAGCTTGACTTGAGAGTCAGAAGAAATACTCCAAAAATACTCCACCATCAAAAAGAAAATTTTATCCATCGTTTTATGCATTACAAAATTTCAAAACGATTTGATAAACCAAAAGTTTCTTTTAAGGGTGGATTACAAAGCAACAAAAGATGTTTTACAAAAAGATGTTCAAAACCTAATTTCAAAACATATTTTTGCCCGATGACAAGTTTTGTTATCTTGTTTTGATTTTGATATAGAATTCATTAAAGGCACAAGCAATTCCCTTCCTGATTTTTTAACTAGGGAATTCTTACAGGGAAAATCCAGCCTATCACCATGAGCTCTCGCCGTGGTGCTTCCTCATCCAGAAATAAAGGCAAAGGCCCAATGCAGCCAAATACCCGAGCCAAAACCGCTAAGCCAAAAACCCCAGCTGATTATGCTACCAACATAATCCCTGTACAATCATCAAGTAGCCAATCGGCCACCTTTGCAGAAAAAGTTGCTTCTACAGCTAAGACACCTACAGAAGAACCACAGTATGTTCGTAGGGATTACACTCTTTCTGTGTGTCCTTTAGAACAGGATCAATACAGAAATAATGTTAATGATACAATTACAGCTATATTTCCGGCCCATGCTACAGAAAAAATATGAAATTTTATTCCTACAGATTTTAAGAAATACCGTCTTTACTATGAACTTATTCTGGTTGATTCAGGATCAGCTTTAATTAGTCATCAAAAAGATTCTACAGGCAGGGAATTCTCCCAAATTAAAATCAACAAAGTCCTCTCCCATTCAGTTTGGAGGCAATCACCATATACAGCTAAAAAATTTCCAGTCAATTACCATGGCCTAACTTATATTATCAAGATTATAAAGCAGCCTGGTATAATACAATATATTATCGAAACTACAATCATTCATGGTTCATCTGGTTTACCCGTGACTGTTCGGATCAATTCCTAAATTGGTTCTTAGAATAGTTTCACACATTCAGACCTGTTAAACAAATCCTTCCCCCTACCGTGTTAGAAGGCTTCAGCCATTTTCATGCTGCCGTTTGGTATCCAGATAGCGAAAAACTTGCTACCATTTTCGGATCCCATGGGTAGTAAGTTGGAATTTTACAGTTGTAAAAAGGGTTGCCCCTTGTCCCGCTCTTAATTATCTTGTTCGCAAGTTTAGCGTCAAGTGGTGGAAGAAATATCTACAGGAATACGCAAATAGTACCTATGTCAACAAGTGGATCTCAAGTAATCTATAATTTATCAAGCTTGAGCATTCTCCTACTCTCACTCCCTTTGTTAAAGAGAAGGCTAAATTACTGTCAGAACTCACAAACATCGTGGACCCAGATCAATTCACTAAAAAGGTCCAGGATTTTGTGTCTCAAATTGGATCAGCATCATCCTCTAAAGCTTCCTCCAATTATGAACAGAAAAATGAAGATGACTGTTTTGACATTGAATTTAGTGAAGAATTCCCTTGATACAGCTAGCATCCATCCTATGGTGCCGACAACCAAAAGCAACAACGCTATAGTCAAAAGGAGAACACTACAGTTAAAGGGCAATAGTTACAGGCTTACCTGGCAGTATTCTATGGTGCCGACAAATAAAAAGCAAAAGTACTACAGTCAAAAGAAAAAGCAAGGAATCAGCCTACAGGAAATGAAATGTCAATTCATGTAGAATGAAATGTAAATTCTGGTTTTGCCTTCCTTATAAAAGGTATCCCAATTTTAGTCATAAGCATCGTTCAAAAATCTCTCTTCTATATTCTCTTGTAAGATTTAAAAAAATTTTGTTCGAAGCTCCTTTGTAAGTTCTATAAGTTTTCTATCTTTCAGCAATAACATATCTGTTCATATATTTATTCTCTATCTCTCTTATCAACGGGTTCTTAAGCGGAAACAAACCAACACTCAGTTAGAAATTCAAGATATTGCCATTTTTACAGAACTTAAAATCTAAAGACACAAAAATAACAAAATAGCAAGGGCTACAAGATTAGCAAATCCAATTCTCTTCACCTTATGTTTCGTCCACCTGACTACTCCCTTCAAAGGTTACTCCAAGAATTCCAGGATATTACAGCTAACCAAGTTTTCACAATACTAGATTGTTATTAAGATAAAGACGTTAAGTATGACAATACAAGCATATTATTGAAATGTACGATAACATTACAACATATATGAAAATAAGTAAACTCACAGCTTTGATGAAGATAGCAACCTTCAGGTCTTAGCTGATCCTTTAACTTACTCCCCGAACAAGGGAAACAATTGCTCTTTTTATAGATCCTAAAAGAGCAATGACCTACAACCGGTTACTAACCGGATAGTACATACAATTGGCCAAAGGACAACAAATGGATGACATAATTAAAGCAATAAAGATAAAGTCGATATATATATATATATATATATATATATTAAGAATAACAAAAGGAAATGGATAAGAAAAAAAAAAACAAACAAACAACATATAGTGTAACATTAAAAGGGTAAATCTATCCTAATCTAAGAGTAGGATACTCTCAGAGTATGTTTTTTAATTTTAATTTTTAATGATTAATGATTAATTTTTTATATTAAGAAATAAATTAAAAAAAACTTAGAAAAAATATAAAAAAATAAAATAAAAAAAGTAAAAGATTTTTTGTTTTGTTTTTTAAATTATTTTTGAACTATTGTATTATAAATTTTTTTTAATTTTTTAAAATTATTTCAACTTTTATTATAAAATAAAACATATAAAAATAATTAAAAAACTAATAATTTTAATTTTAAAAAATAAAACCCTACTCTTGAGTATGCAATACTCGAAGTAGAGTAGTAATTACCACATTAAAATAAAATGTAACAATGAGGAAAGTGAGATAATTAAAGTCCTAATCCCTTCAACAAATAAGATCAAGCAAAATGTTAAAATAAACATTATACAACATCATAATTATAAATAAACCAGCAGACATAATTCAAAAATACAACAATTAATAGACATTCACAGCAAAGTGTACGGTTTATTCAAAAAGAGAAAATTTATACACAAACATGCAAGGACCTCTGTTTGAGGAAGTTAGTGAGCTCAAAAGCCAGGGTGTTCGCATGCCTTGACATATCAATACCCTTGTTAACCGATCAAAGAGATATAACCAGCAACCAAAATGGATTGAGAATATGCTCTGAACGTTTTGTGAAATATATTTTAATGCTAAGAAGACGAGGCTGCAAGCATGTCCTAAAATGAATTAAGCAGACACATGCAGGCTTAAGAAATTGACACTCAATATGAAGATTCAGATTGTGGTGGTAAATAGCTCTCTGTGAAATGAGTATTTTGAATCCAAAATCTGGTGAAAGACAAACCCAAACACCACCAAAATCCAGTTTCGGACGAATTAGCTTAATGCCTAAAAGATCTAAAATTTAACCAAATTAAATCATTTTGAACCACAATTAGAAACAGGTGGAATAACATATTGGAAATCCGCTTGGAAGGAAATCTAATTTATTACTCACAATATGGACACATTCCAAATTTGAAATAGCTCAGAACATTGTTCGAAAATCCATGTTAATAGAAGTGAAACACCATTTAGAGTATGCTTCAAACTCAAATTAAAGATTGGCAATTTCGTCACTCAAAACTCCAGAGTAAATTTCAAATTAAGTCAGAATATAAGAAATTTCCTTTCGAAGGTCAGCGGATCAAGGTCACGAGAAACCCTCCCTTTGGCCGTTGGGTTCATGGAACCCAGGGGATTATCATGGCTCACCGAAACAGAAGATCAATCCCATGCAACAAGAGAAGAAGAAAAAGAAACGAAAGGAGAGGAATGTTACCTTTTGATCTTTTTTCACGATTATGTTGCCTGGTGCTTGGTTTCGTCCTTCTTCCTTTTCTGCAATTTTTCAAAAGAAAACTTTCCTTGCTCTCGGTTCTCTTTGTTTTGTGGTCTCGCGAGTCATCTCTCGATCTGGTGTTGATTTTCTCTGCTTCGTCTTTGATCTAACTCTCAGTTTTGGCTTCTGGATTCTCTTCGATTCTCTGTTTTGGTTTCGATTTCCAAACCTCCCTTCTCTATTGGCTGGTTCTAATATTTATAGCCATTTCGTCGCGCAAGCTGGAGTAATTGTCCAGAGTAGTTGCCCAACGAGTGGGTAGATGAAGTGATTGCAGAGGAATAAGGAAGTAGATTCCGAGATAGAGAGCCTAGGGTTGCAAGCAGGTATACAGAGGATGGTTGCATGAAGAGAAGGAAGTTCAGAGATTGGGTGGAGGGTGAGTGCCGAGAGTGGGTCGAGGTGAGAAGCATTTGTGGTGCAGAGCAGGTGAGGGTGAGGGAGAAATAGGGGTTATGGAGAGTGGGTCAAGGTAATGCAGAGAGTGGGGTGTACAGAGGAATGGAAGCGACCATTGCTGAGGCCTATGACTAGGCTTCCAAGGGGGAAAAGAGAATGAGTTAGGTTATTGCACCGGGTGGGTTGTTACACTGGGCCACCTAAAATGTGTTGAGCTGGATGGAATTGGGCCAATCAGGAATTGTTTGGCTAAAAAAATAAAAGAGGGGAAGAGTTTGGGCTAAAAGAAATATTTTTGTTATTTTTTTCATATGATATTTTTGTTTTTCTATTTTTATTTTTTTTATTTTATATTTTATATCAACACTTTTTTTTTGTAGATAAATAAATTTGAACAAAATCAAGTGTTTACAAGAAAAATATTATAATATAACAATTACATCAAATTTATTTAAACAAGATTCAAATATAATTATCGAGTATAATTGATTAATCTTTTTGGTTTTAATTTCATGCTATTGTCTTTGTGAAAATTAAATTTATAATGAATTGATAGTGTTTTATTATGTATAAAAATTTTACATAATTATTGATAATGATTAATTGATAGGTTATGATTAATTGATAGTTTAAGTTTTATTTTATTTTGTTATAAAAATTTATTTTTATTTTATTTTTTTATGTGCTGGTCCGTTAAAGACATTTTTAGCTCTGTAATGATATAACATAATATGTTTAGGGTCGGGGTTAAATTTTAAAAATTTTTTTAAAAAAATAATTTTTTTTATTTAACTCATTAAGGTTTGACATGTCAAGAACTAGTTATTGACGGATTCAATTAACATTAATTGACACCCCTTCCTAAAAGTAAAAAAATTATTTAATGTGCCCGAGAGTTTCATATTTTCACGACACTATGGGTGTGACGTAACCCTTATAAGCAAGCAAAGAGGTCCCACCATCGTGCCGGACGCACCAAAAACATACTCCTAAAAGTCAAGGGGAATAGGGAGAATATGCTTTCAACGACCTTAACAAGCAATGTCCAATAACGACATTCAAATCAATTTCCCTCTTGCATGTTCTCTTGTCCCTTAGCTTTATCTTATCACCATGTAAATTACCCTTAATTTCTTCTCTACTTTCAAATGACTTCATCAACATGTAAATCAATGTACAATATGCTTTACCTGAATTTCTCTTTCTGATATGGCTATGCATATATATGACTTCATCAACACCTAAGCAAGTGCAAAAAAGAAAATAAGAAAGACAGAAATAGATAGTTATTTGTCTCACTCAAAATTGGCGAGTATAATGTGTAACCGGTTTGCCAACACAGATAAGGTTTTGGGGTGTTTTTCTAAATAAATAAATTGGATTTCACCAATCAACTTATAGCTTATATGATTTCAGTCTTAATCTTCAAAATTGATGAAAGTTTAATGTCATTGGTGTAATTCCAACTAGTTGCCCTTCCTCACTCTCCTAGGTCATGGACCTTTTATGTGAAAGATAAATATATGATGTATGATTAGGCGAATTATCACAATTTTAAATTAAATTTTAATTTTAAATTTTCTTATGAATTATTTAATTTTACCCTAGATGGCACGTCATTAATTAGACTAAAGAGATATATTAGTTAAAGTGTATGTCTATAAGCTGATTCAGATATTATCTAACCGTAACACAAATAAAATAAAATAAATAAATAAATTGGAGTCCACAAGTAATAAAGCCAAGAAACTTCTCAGCCTAGCCAGTAGCTAGCATACATCCAAACAGTAAGTAACCAAAGGAAAAGAGATATTTTTTTCTCTGTTTTTGTTAATGCATGCTTATCGTTTATTGGCTACTAATATAGCCACTTGTTTCTATCAACTACCTCACTCACTAACAGATAAACAGGTTGGAACCTGAAAATTGACATCACAGGATTGCTCCTTCTCTCAGAAACTGTGATATCATTTGGTAACTTACCCTCTTTATGATGCCAGTGATGTTTTGTACAATATTTGACAATATATATTAACAATTTAATATGCAAGGATTTTATGAGAATAAACCCACAATTTAAAATTAGGATCTGGTTATGTTTAAAAAAAACATAAAAATGCATAATAAATCATGATTTACTTTTGTTAGTTGACACAATACAAATTACATAAGCATATAATGAAACCTAAAGCATATAAATTTTGAGATAAATTTAGTTTACAAAAAATATATAAATCAGTCTAATTATAAATAGAAAAAGTAAGTTTCATGAAATTGGACAAAAAAGTGTACTTACATATTTTGCATATTATTTATAATTAGTTTATTCTATATATTTTTTAATACTGTCTATTTAAGAATTTTTGTCAAGTTTCTCCCTCCTTCCTTCCCTTCGTTCACTCTCTCACCTCACCTTCATGTCCTCTATATATATGTCCAGAGCCCCACAGTTGTTCCTACTACTTCCTGCTACCTCTAGATCCTCTTCTCTTTCTGATCATTCATCTTGTTCCTTCCCACTTTTACACTCATTCACCACAACCATGAACAAGTTTAAGAAATCTCAAGTTCTTGTGCTCTTTCTCCTTGCTTTTCTCCTCCTTATCATTCCCTTTCTACCTTCCTCTTTGACGCCTACCTTCATGTACTTTATCTTTTACTTCGTCATCATCTGTCTTGGAGCTGAAACTGGTCTTCTTTCAGCTTTCTCTAGGCCATTAGAGGACAAAAAGCTATCTACTTCTGTTACCTGGAAATCTGTACATGTAATTCCCAGAGAAGCAATTCCAGAGGAAATTTTTGTCCCCGAACATAATGAAAAGAAGCTCATGGTTGTGGAAAAGTCTGTAGCAGGGAAGACTGTTAGTGCCACTAAAGTGGAGAAGGTGAAGAAGTGTTCTTCCACACCAAGCCTTTTCTTCCTCGGAGGTGGAGAAACTGAAGCAGAAGAAGACATAGAGGGGGAGCTGGAAGCAGAAGATGAGATTATTGGTGGAATTAATGGGAAAGAACTGGCTGCACAAGCTGAGGCCTTCATTGGGAACTTTTACAAACAGTTGAAGATGCAGAGACAGGAGTCTGGGAAGAAGATCCATAAGTTTTATCAGAAAGCCTTTTAGTTAGCTTTTTCTCTAAAGTATTGTGATTTTTAAGTGTTGAATTGAGTTGACAACATTCCTCCTGGGCATTTATTCGTTAATACTTTGTACAGATTTTAGTTTCTGATAATGGAGGTCATGTCTGTTACCTTAGTAGTATAATAGTATTTTCATCATATATAGTTCCTGTTAACAGGATTTTTAGTGTATTTCTATCAGATAATTTCATACAAAAGAGAAGGAAAAAAGAAGAATAAGAAGAAGAAGAAAAGAAATGTCCTGGTATTATGAGACACCAGATATATTTAAATGATGTGTTTTGTAATATATTAGACTGACTCATTCTAAAGAATACATAAGAGTAGTACTTCTTTAAGGGAAACTTGAGTTGCTTTGCTATTTTCCTTAGGTCATGTGAGGAATATCTTTTCACAAAAAGGATGTTTTGAAAATTCATGAAGGAATTGGATGAATTTTATTTAAAATTATGCTGAAGAACTCCTCTTATAAGAGTTTTTTTTTTTTCTTCTCATTTAAAAGTATTGTGTTTTTTAAGATATTAAAAATAATTTATTCACAATTAAAAAGAAGAAAGAAAAACTCCATTATATACCAAAATTAACACAATTAAACTCTTGTCATGTTATATTGCAGTTTGAATAATAATATTCTTTGATGAGTTTGGATAGTTTTACTTTCAATTGGATTTGTAATTAAAATATACAAATGAATTTGATTCTATAATCTAAAATTTTAAATTTATAGGATATCATTTAAAAGTAGAGTAGTATTATCTTACAATCTCAAAATGAGATTGTAGGATAAGATCTAGCATATTCACTTTTTATTTGTTTTATTTTTTATCTTAATTTTTTAATTTTTTGGTATTAATTAATTATTTTTATATCATATATTATTTTGAAAATTTTTTAAAATTTTATACATTTTTTATACTATTTATTTATAAAAAAATTTTAAAAAATTCTCAAAAAAATATATGATATAAAAAATAATTAATTAATGCTAAAAATAAAAAAAATTAAGACAAAAAATAAAAAAATAATAATACCAACACTAAACTAACAACTCCTCTTAAAAGTATTGTATTTTATTCATGCAAAAAACTATAATTCAACTATAATAATGTGTGAAAACAGATACACGTAAAGCTTCTCCCTCCACTAATATTATTTATTTTTTGTAATATTATTTACTTTTCGTGTGTACCCAAATTCTCCATATTTTCCCTTAGCTATCAATTTTATAGCCATTCTCCAATTTCTCTCCTACTTACTCTACACGAAACTCCACCACGAGAAATTTCCTGAGGCTCAGCCAAAATATCTCTTACGGGTTGGGCCCCATAAGCCTGGCCGACAGCCCACTAGTCCTAGATTTCTGGTGATGTGTGTAAACACGAAAAAAATAATAAGAAAATATACACTTACAAAAATTACAAACATTAACAACAACATATAAAGACAAGTAGCTCAATTGTTGAAAGATTTTAATATAATGATATATTATATATTAATATATATATTGAATAAATTAATATAAAATACTACTCAATATAAGATATTATAATAATTTTTAATAATAAAAAGATTATATGATTTTTATTTTAGTGTGACAATTAAAAATTGTTATAAAAATGATATAATTGATATTTTATAAAAATTAATAAAATTAAAAATAATATATAAAATATTTATAAATTTTGAGTGATATAAAATCACTTAAAATTGTGTTATTTCATGAGATATAGTAAGCATTTAATATAATAATATATCAAATATAATTATTTTAAATGTCTTATATTATCTAAAATATTAAGGTTAAGACGGTGATATATCAAATATACCTATCAAATATATATATATATAGACACTAAATTTCTTTTTTCTCGTAAAAATATGTATAAGTATATTTTTATAATTAATTTTGATGATTTGATAATGGAGGAGATTGATTGGTGAGTGAGTGGGCGGTGTTAATGGTGTGGCTTTGGATGAATGGATAATGGGGACTCTTTAGGAATAACTGGTAATATTATTTGTACATTTTATTTTTAATTATTGATACATTATAAAATAATAATAATAATAAATAATGGTAGGTGATAGATAATAATAAAATAATATATATGTGAAAAAAATATAAGATTGATGTATAAAAAAATAGTGTATAAATAACATTATTTGAGCTGAAGAAACATGAAAGATTCGACATCTATGAAGGGGTCATTCCTAAGAAAGGTTGAAAGGCTCGTGTTTGTTTTATTTGGACTTATGTTAGCAAAACTTAGGGTCATTGCTGCTGAGCAGCCGCCCCTCACTATAGTTGTGGGTCCCGTACTACAATAACTTTTTTGGGGGCTGCAGCCACTCTTTTTTAGAGTTGCTGCACGCCTACCACCCTATTATTGGGGCGGTAGGCTAGACATGCTCAAAACTTAAACAAGAAGCAAATAGGAAAAAAATGAATCCAGATTCGATTGATCTTGTTAAATTTGAACCGTCCATTTTTTACATGGACAATTCATATTTTGCATGGATTTCAAAATTTTTTTATATGTGCTTTTTTATTTTTAATCATGGTCATATGTTTTTTCACAGACGATCACAATTTCGAACTTGACCGATCATGTCTTTATTGATCGGATCCCAATTTAGAAAGAAATATTAATGTAACAAATTAACAATATATAGTTAATAACTTAGATAAATTTTAAATTAGTGTCACAACGTGATGGATGAACGTGACGAATGAGAAAAATGCACCGTCGTGACCTTAAGGCGACAAAAAGAAAAAAATACAGAGATAAAAATTGAAGTCACTACCAATTAATTATAAAGATAATTAGGATCCTTTAAAAAAATCAAAAAACTAGCCATTGGAACCAAAGGATAGGTTCGGGAGTCTAATTACGTGTAGAAAATGTGTTAGGCACCCCACAGCGTCCATCCCCAATGATGGTTACCCTAAATTGTTTGTGCTTAAATTTATTGTTATTTGAATTACCCCTTTTATTATTTCAATTTTTAGAGAAAAATAAAGAAATGAGAGAATTGGACCTGTCTTACTGTGTAAGTGCCTACGTACCCATAAAGGATCAAGGTCCACGTAGTTCAAATTAATTAAATTAGAATTTGTCTATGAAGGATTGAGACAATATGAAAAAGTGAGTTTTCACATAAGGTTTGACAAA
>JASKGM010068559.1:0-16488 GCA_034509205.1 Ceratonia siliqua
TCTTCTTAGTCATGGACCTCTCAGTAGGCCATTGGTAGTTATTTGTAGCCATTCCTTCCAATAAGGCATGTGCTTCAGTTGATGATTTGGCTAAAAGGGCACCACATGCTGTGGAATCTATGTTGGATCTCAAATAACCATTCAGCCCATTATAAAATATTTCTATCTGTGCCACTTTTGTAGCCCATGATTTGCGCATTTCTTTAAAAGGCTTTTGAACCTTTCCCAAGCCTCATATAAGGTTTCTTGATCCAATTGCTCGGACGAGGTGATCTCAGTCCTTAATTTGGCTCTCCTAGCAGGTGGAAAATGCTTGATCGAAAACTTTTGGACCAAAACTTTCCATGTGGTGATAGATCCAACTGGTAGGGAGTCTAGCCAATCTTTCGCTTTATCCCGTAGCGAGAATCGGAAAAGCATCAATCTGATGGCTTCAGTAGAAACTCCATTGTTTTTGAAGGTGTCACATATATCCAAGAAGGTTTTAATGTGTTTATGTGGATCCTCATATGCTAAACCCCTAAACTGTACTGATGTTTGAAGCATCTGAATAATAGCTGGTTTAATCTCAAAGTTATTAGCGTTGATGGGTGGTCCGATAATACTTGATTGAGTTGCATCCAAAGGAGGCAATGCAAAATCTTGAATAGCCCTATCCTCATCTGGTACCAGCTCCAACACAGGTTGTTGATTCCCTGCCATCACAAGGACTTTTTTTCTTTTCTATTCCTTCTGCACGTCTTTTCAATCTCAGGATAAAAAAGAAGAATGTCCTTGCTTCTGCTACTATGCATGCAACAGGTTAAGACACCTAAAAAAATAAATAAATACGACAAATTAAGAGTTTGAATTAGAATCGAGAAATTAGTTCTAGTATCAACAAAAATAGTAAAACAGTTCCCAGTAACGGTGCCAAAAACTTATTCGCGATTTTATAACTATATAAACGCAAGCGTACGCTATCGTGACAAGTAGTATAAAGTAAGTAAAATTATCGGTCCCTCAAAGAACCTTTACGAATTTTTTTTGTTAACTACTAAATCTTATCTTTCTTAATTTTAATCAAACCAGTAGTGATAACAGTTCAAATTGATTAACTAATTAAAAACAATTCTAAAGATCAATATCAAATAACTAGAGATGTAAGATAATGACTTTACAAATGGCTAGGACTACAAATTTCCCCCACACTTCACCAGCTTAACTTCTCTCCCCAATATAGTTAGCAAGTTACCTCAATTACCAGTCAGGTTCTTAACTAACCAATTATCTCTTCTGACATTAAATGGAGTTACCCTTAATTAAATTCACCCTATATTCCTATGAGCAATCCTAATCAAGTGGTTCATTAAGTACAAATTCCTATTTACAACTATATGTGTTGCATAGATATATTCCTATCCTACACAATCTCACCGCTTCCGCTAAGTGATCACACATTCTCCTCTTTGTGGCAAAACCCCAATTTCTTCTTTTCAGTAGATCTACGGTTCCCTAGATTAACCTATGGCCAATAGATTACTTGTAATAAGCATAAAAAAGAGGAAGTAATTGAGAATAAAAACACAACTTTATTGAGAATCAATCAAAACTAGATCACATGTGGGTTCAATTTACAATCCTAGATAAAAACTACTCCATTAGTGGAGTTACATTCAACATATTCAGAAGGGGGAAATAACTCAGAATTGATAATAGCATAGATGATAAAGAGGAAAGAAGAAAAACTATGGAGTCATTGTTCTTGTCTCTTTACTTCTCCAACCACGAAATTTCTCTGTCAAAACGCCTCTCCCACACTGTCCGTCTATCTCTAGGGCAAAAGTCCCCTCTTTATCTTTTTTTCAGCCTATTTAAATGACTCAGCCCTCCTGGCACCACGGCTTCGGTGTGCAAAATCAACTATCCTAAAATTTGGCCACACCACCGCGGCTCTGGAATATGGGCCCGCGGCTCCGAGTTCTCTGACTTCGGGCGCCGCGGCGCGATATGATGGGGTCCACGGCGCCATGCTTTCTAACTTGTCTTTCATGTTTCCTCACATTTTTCTGACACTGCAGCTTCATCCTTCTGCGCTGCAGCACTGAGCTTTGTTACTTTAGCCTTAGAATTTCTCTTTCTTTTCCTTACATTACTTCCAATTTATCTATTTTGAGAACAATAAAGAAAACTCAGTAAATCTGCTTCAAATGTAATAAAACACAGCTCATATATCTGCTTGGAGTGTTAATTATATTACTCAATTATGCAGTTATCATTTAAATACTTCCTTCTGTTGTTTGGACATTCGGTCATCAACAATAAAGGAATTTGTATTTAGGACCTTTTTAATTGACAAGCTTTATGCAAATAAAAGAAGTTCTATTCATTTAATCAACTTCTATCTTAATAATCTCTTTCTTTGGATAATGCTTGAATTTAAATACTTAAACTGTATATTATTCTATGGTACTTTGGTGCGATTGGCTGCATCGTACGGGAAAATAGCAGAAGTCCCTTGAGTTGGTTTGGTTTGACCCCAAAACTTTCTGCAAATGAACAGGTTCTAAATATGGGATAGTAGTACCCAGGAACCCTGAATAAATGCTCTGGATTGGCTTGACAGAATTCCATAAAGATACAAGAGAGTGATGGAAAGGGAAGACGCTTGGTAGACCTTTCTCAAGATTACAGTACATATTTTTGAAAATTTTATTTCAGGGAGGTGATTCCATCCCAAACTATCTTTATTGCATTATCATCATATTTATTAGGCATATTTTGACTTAAATATGGCACAGGCAACTCACATTGGCACCTTATCATTATTTTTGGATGATACTTAGTTTCTTTATTACCGGTCTTAGGACTAGATATTCCTTTCAAATTATTACGTACGTCGATCTATCCGTACCAATCCCTTTCAATTTACTGCGTACGTTGATTCTTCCGTACCGGTTCTTTCACTTTACTATGTACATTGATTCTTTCGTACCGATTCTTTTCACTTTAATGCGTACGTTGATTCTTCTGTACTGGTTCTTTCACTTTACTGTGTACGTCGATTCTTCCGTACTGATTCCTTTCACTTTAATGCGTACTTCGATTCTTCCATGCCGGTTCCTTTCAATTTACTATGTACGTTAACTCTTTTGTACCAGTTCCTTTCAATTGACTATGTACGTTGAATCTTCTATACTGGTTCCTTTCACTTTAATGCTTACATTGATTCTTCCGTACCGATTCCTTTCACTTTAATGCATACGTCGATTCTTCCGTGCCGATTCCCTTCAATTTACTGTGTACGTTGACTCTTTCGTACCACTTTGTTTCACTTTACTGCGTACGTCTATTCTTTCGTACCGGTTCTTTTCACTTTAATGCGTACGTCGATTCTTCTGTGCTGGTTCCTTTCAATTTACTGTGTACGTTGACTCTTTCATACTAGTTCCCTTCACTTTACTGCTTACGTCGATTCTTCCATACCGATTCCTATTAATTTATGGCGTACGTTGATTATTCCATACTAGTTTCCTGTAATTTGTTGCGCACGTCATTTCTTTTGTGCCAATCTCTGGATTATCTAATAAGATAGAAGTATTCCATGTTAAACTCCCATTAAATGATTCACAATCCCTCAAGACCTCGAGCAAAGTGTCCCTTACCATTTCAGTGAGCTCCTGGACAAAATCTGTGTTTGGTCTTTTCTTGCTCTTCACGGGAGAATATGAAAAATCGTTGATCATTCATCGTTCCCCATCAAGAGACAAGTAAAGAGGGGCAACTGTAAACACTTGATTTTGACCTGGTATCCCTCAAAATTTTGGGATTAATAAATTTCTCCAAAAAATGTGTGTATATAGAAAAAATTAATAAATAAAAAATACATAATGATAACCAAACATATTTAGGAATATGAATGTTGCATTCCATTCTCAGAAAAATTTAGTGGTAACCAAACATATTTTCTGAATTTTCCTAGAATCTCATTCCAAGAATGAAACATTCTTGGAATGTAACTTTCTAAGACTTAAAACATTCCTGGTACCAAACGCCCCCTAAGTCTCTAAACTAAAAGGTTTAGTATGGATATGGTTAGGCTTGAAATTAAACTTAGGAATTAAAAAATATTTCATAAGGTTTTGATGTGAGCAGCCTAGAAGCACGTGAGAAGCATGGAGATTCTTTGAAGATTCCAAGTGGTCTAATGACAAGAATGAAAGCAAAGAAGATGAAAGAGTTGTTGCAAGCTTTTGTGCAGTGTTTCATTAACTTGGAAATGGAGGAACAAGATAAGGCTTATGTGGACCTTCGGTGGAGTCAAGGGAGACAACATGTGAAGACAAGTGGCTGGTCAAGTGGGTTAACCTTTTGGAGACTTGTGGGCCGAGTACACATGCTTAAATATGTAACATTAGAAGCCCATTATGTAAGTGAAAGATCATGTGCCAATCATGTGATATCATTAGTGGGGTGACACTTATATGTTGGGTGGGCTTATTAATTAGTCACATGTTTTTGGACTTAGCCCAACCTTTATCCTTTGTTCTTAAGAACTTAGACCAACCTTTATCCTTTTCTCTTAAGGACTTAGACCAACCTTTATCTTTTCTCTTAAGGACTTAGCCCAACATTTATCCTTTTCTCTTAAGGATTAGGTTAACCTTTTAGGAGGCTATAAAAAAACCTCTTCTAAGCATGTAAAGGCAAATTTGATATACATTGGGATTTTGGCCATAGTACTTTTGCAAAGGGAGATTTTTCTCTTCTTTGTGTTACTCCAAGAACAAGATTACTTATCAAGTGTGTGTGTGTGCTTGTGGCGTATTCTTTTCTTGATTCTGCATATAATCTTGGTTCTTAATTACATGGGTCAATTAAGGGTCAGATTGCAAACTTAGTTTGGTTTCTTAATTAGGCTTCTTTATCAATTTGGTGAGGGGTTTAAGTATAGATTGTTACTAAAATAGACCCAACTAAAAGAGTCTAGAAGGGAAACAAAGCTTATAAGTGACTCAGTTTTTCTAAAGTATGCATGCTAGAAAACTTGAAAAGTCAACATTGGGTAATTATAAAATATTGAGTGGGAGAGGGCGCTAGTAACCCTAGAATCCACGGCCTCCAAACATTGGTTCATTGTAATGGGGTGTATGTCACTCCCCATAGGCAAGCATACTCAAATCATGACTAGATTGGACTTACTAAGCGCTAAGTCCACTTAGGTGGAACATTGGGTGTGACTTCCCATAGAAGCCCACTTAATGGTACATCAAGGTGATGAAATGATTAGATAAAATACTCGACATTAATCTATCAATATACTACCTATAGTAGCTATGTTGATAGATTAATGGGCCAAATAAAGTCACTCCTTAACTATGCTAATTGTGAAGATACTGAGTAGTAGTTAAGTGGGGGCGTCCCAGTTTACCTTGCAATAAGTCTTCATCACCTATAGTCAGCTACTTATTGCACGAAGGTAAAGACCATTAAACAAGTAATAATAAAACTTACATGATCATGCATACATGCATCATGTTCAAAAGTCCATTTTTGATAGCTAGTAGCTTACAATTTAAAATGTATTTTTTCGATAAATCCCTGAGAATGAACCCACTATCTATTTTGCTTAACAAATGCATTCTGAATGGTGTAACTACCATGATTGGAAGAGAAACCTTAATATCATGCTTAACTATGATAAGGTCACATGGGTACTCTCTGAGTAAGCACTAACCCCTTTGACTCCCACTCTACCAAAGGGGAAACCGAGTACCACAAGAGGTGGCATGATGCCCAATGTGTTAGCTACGTGCTGCATTTTGACCTCAAAGACCAATGTGTGACAGCAGTAGCAGCATGAAGGCATGGAACATGCTGCTGACATGATGTACCATTTACATGAGATGTTTGGTACAAAGACTAGGTCTTTTAAGGTGAGAGCAATCAATACTTTTAAGGACCTAAAGCAGAAGCTAGGGGAGCCAATATGAGATTACATGCTCAAAGTTATCTCTTGCCTAAATGAGGCTAAGGCCCCGTTCGCATCTCATTTTTTTTGAAAAAAAAGTCATTTTGATAAACCTTGAATTGTTTGCATCTCCTTTTTTTAAAAGGAGAAGTTGAAATAAAGGAGTTTTTTAACTTTAAGGAGAAGGTAAATATTTTGACTTCTTCAGTTAAAGAGATTGACAGAAGGAGAAATAAAAAAAAATTTATTACTACATTTGAAGGTAAAATAATATCTCCTTCTGAAAAAATATCTTATTTTTTCAGAATCAACTTCTCATTTTATAAAAGTCATTATTTTTAAAGAAGATCCAAACAGGCCCAATTGAATGGGGTTGAAATTGATTCGAACACTCAAGTTTCCATGATCATACACATCCTAAAATCGCAGTTTTTGTAGTTCAAGTTAGACTATGAATTACGTAGTAGGGATTACACTCTTAGTGGATTGATGAATGGCTTTTAATCTATGGAAGGCGTTCTTGAAATAAAGAAGAACCTAGAGGCTAATGTTGCAGCTGTGGAGCCCAAGAAGGCAAAGGGTCTTAGCAAGAAAAAGAAAAATGCCAAGAAATTGGCTAAGCCAAAAAAGAAATCCATGAAAAAGAAAGCTCAAAAAGATGGCACCAAGAGAAAGTGTTTCATGTGATAAAGGAATTACAAAGCCTACCTCAATTCTTTGAAGAATAAACAAGATGTGGGTTTTCCAAATATGTTAGAAGTTTATCTAGTGGATGGTTCTACTAATACCTGGATAGTAGACTCTGGAGCCACTAACCATTCTTGTAATTCTTTATAGAGGTTCTAGACAAGGAGAAAGCTGACCGAGGGTCGATTCTAAGCGAGGATAGAAAATGGCACACTTGTCTCAACTTGAGCATTGAGAGCCATTACTTTGATTTTTCTAATAATAAATCTTTGGTTTTAGAAGATGTTTATTACATTCCTAGCATTTGTAGAAATATAATTTCTATTTACTATTTGAATAATTATGGATATTCTGTTTCTCTTGGTGATGGGATCATCATTTTAATAAATCAAAATTTTGTTTGCTCTAGAGTTACAAGGAATAATTTATATTATCTAGAACCAATAAATTGGATTGCAAATGTTGCAGAAACAAATGTACCTAACTCGAAAAGGGTCAAAAACTCTAGCTTAGATCAGAATTATTTTTTGCATCTGTGTTTGAATCATATTAATCAAAATAGACTTAGTATAGTTACAAAAGGATGATACTCTACTAGAAATGGTTGAGTGTTCTTTATCAATTTGTGAGTCCTGTATTACGGGGTAAAATTACTAAAGCACCTTTTAAGGCAAAAAGGGAACACAATGCAAAATGTTCTAAATTTAGTACACACAAATGTATATGGATCAACGAACGTACAAGCTAGAGAATTTTATGTCTACTTCATACCTTTATAGTCGATTACTCAAGATATGGTGTTGTGTATTTGATGCATAACAAAAGTGATTCCTTCAAAAAGTTCAAGGAATTCAAGGTTGAAGCTGAAAAATAACTAGGCAAACCATTGAAACAACTTCAATTAGATCGAGGTAATGGCTACTTTTCTAGTGATTTTTAGTAATATCTGGTTAATAATGGAATTATGTCCTATTTTTCAACACCCAAAACACCTCAACAAAATGGGGTTACCGAAAGAAGAAATATGACTCTCTTAAAAATGGTGAGAGCCCATTAAGTCCTATGCTAATATCCCTTAATCATTCTGGGAATATTGTATATAGACAGCATCATACTTGCAAACCTTTACGCCATCTAAGGCTGTGCCTAAGACACCAAGGGAGCTGTGGATAGGATGTAAACCATCTTTATGTCATTTGCAAACTTAGGGTGTCTGGCACATGTAGATAAGCATGAGTCCACTAAGATGGAACCAAAGATAGAAGTATGTTTGTTTGTAGATATCTCAGGGGTACTGAGGGTTATTACTTCTATAGCACCCTTGATAAGAAGGTATTTGTTAGCCCAAATGCAACCTTCTTAGAGGAGGAATTTGTGAAAAATCACAAACCTTGGAGAAAGATTGTTCTGGAAGAACAAAGTGGTATATCAAATTCAAAAGTTGATTATGATGAAGTCATAATAAACTCGGATTCAAGAGTTGAATATGAACCAATGGTACTCCATCATAGTGGGAGGGTTGTTAGACAACTTGACAGACACATGGGTCTGGGAGAGCACTGATAAACATGATATTTACACATGAAGTAACCCTCATATTTAGACTCCTATAGTGCTTTATATGCTCAACTGACATGGTTTAGCCATACTTTGCAAGTTTGGATTACAATTGCACTTTATTGCATTTTTCTGCATACTTGATAATTTTACACTACTTCTGTATTTTTATCATAACTTGAGATCTAGACATCTTATTTTCACTCATTTTATCTTTTAGGAAAGCTAAGAGAAAGCTCTACAACTTTCATGAAGAGCTCCAAGTATGAATTAGATGTTTGGTGGGCGAAATTACACCTGGAAGATAGAACAGTGCTGCTTATAGCAAAACTCTGCTGCAGATTTCCTTAGCAAAACTGTGACGTTTTGCTTGTGTTTATCCTCTTGTAAGTCGGTTATGAGCTGTCCAGACAATTGGAGATGTTGTGAGCTAAGGGCAAACTTGGATTATTAATTTTTGGAGGTCTATAAAAGGAGAAGAGGTGTAGAACATGGGGGGGCTGATAATTACTGTTTTATTAATCTCTGCACTACTCTTCTCTCTTTCTCTCTAGGGTTTAGTTGTTCATATTGTAAGTTCTTTCTTCTTGTTCATGGAGGGCTAAAACCTTAAATCAATCCTAGGGATTGATCACCTTGATGTTTAGTTGATGTTGTTCTGAATATTTTGTAATTTAATCATTACCAAGTTCTTCCTTTCTTTTGTTGTTCTGATTAAGTGCTTCATTTAATTAGGATGTGCATATGATAGTTTCTTAATTATCATGTTTTTAAGAGATTTATAGGAAGTGAACAAAGTAACAAAGCTTTTTGGTAAATTTTTTAGTTTGGTTGGATTCTGACTTTAGGTCACTTTGCTTATAGATGGATGCTTAATTTATCTAACATTAGAGTGATTAAATCCTGGATGCTTGTCCAGTAGAGATTCCATAGAATACTTGAAGGCTTCTTGATGTGTTCTAAAAGGGATGGGTTAGGTTATATTTATGTTAACTTAACCCTTGATCATTAGGTTGCATTCAAAAACTAACAACCTTAAAATTCTTAAGTGTTTCACGCTAGCTTAAGATGCAAATAGATAATATGTTACCTAATTGTTATATCAATTGATAATCTCATTATTAATATGATATAACATTAATTTTACTTAACAAGTAAATAAAATAACTTTGAGATAATATATTATCTAATTGTTATATCTATTAATAATCTCATTATTAATTTGATATTACAATATTTTATTTAACAATTAAATAAAACAATTTAGAGGTTTCTAACTGGTTAATGATTAATGTGCTTGGGATTAAAATTCTAATACTATAATTTTATCTACACTAAACCTCTTTGACCATTTAGTCTTTTAGTTCATTTAGGACTCCTTAGGAATTAAAACTCTTTATAATTCGTATCCTATCACTTAGATTTTTAACTACTTAGGATAATTAAGCTTGAACAATTCAAACTCTATCTCCATAGTAGGTTAGTCGAAAATCCCATAGGATAGTGAACATATTTTATTTCACTTTAATCACTTAAGGATAATTAAATTTGATTAAGTCAAAATTAATCCCTTCAAGTAGCCAAAAACCCAATAGGATAATTAGAGGTTAATTCTTATTTTTTTTGACTACTTAGAATTAATTTATTTGAACAATTCAAATATTAATTCCTACGTAGCCTTACCCAAAAACTACTTTAAGGATAATGGTTGTTTAAATTGAGACAACATTTCTCACAATTAAAACATTCATTTATCTTGAAAATTCCTTGTTTAATTAAAACAATTTTTGTCTTAATTAAGACAAGTAATGTAACAAATACTTTTGTCTTGTTAGGGACAAAAACTTTTCTTACATTATCAAACACATTTAGGACAACATTTGTCCTAACAATGTTTGTCTAAAATTGAGACAACTTTTGTCTCTTTTAAGAAATACAAAAATATTAAGACAACTTTTGTCAATTTTGTCCCCTAATCTTAAATTTCATCTGATAAATGACAAGATACTTTTAGATCATATCTAAAACACATATTGAAATAATGAGTAGCTAATTCATCTTTCACTGGGCCTATTCATCTTTCACAAGTGAGTGCAAAAGTATGAGTTCAAGTTTATAGTAACGTTGTTAACTTGAACTTGATTTCTCACTTGCTTCCTATTCATTTAATAGTGTTAATACCTAAAGTCAATCACTTCAATGATTTGAGATTCATCACTCCCTTAGAAAAGAATCTCATTCCTTTAATGGAAGTAATCTGGACACTACAGTCTTTAATGAATAGGGTGACCAGCTCTATTTAGTGACTATGAATAATATTTTTGATTCATCCAAAGATACATATTTCCTTTGCATAACCTTTATGCAAATGTATTTTGGCTTATATAAAATATTGGCTATATTTACATGATTAGGGATAAACTTGCTTTCTAAGGCAACATATTCCTAACAAACTATTAAGGTACAAAGATTCTAAATGGACCTAGATACATTTTCATAAAGGTTATGCAAGGGAGAAATGTATCTTCGAATAAATCAAAAAGATTATTCACAGGCACTAAATAATGATGCTCACTCAATTCAATAAAAGATTGCAATGTCTAGATTACCTCTATTAAAGAAGTGAGATTCTCCTTTAAGGAAATGATGAATCTCAAATAATTGAAGTTGTTGACTTTAGGTATTAACACTATTATATGAGTAGGAATAAAGTGAGAAATCAAGTTCAAGTTAATACAGTTACTTTGAATTTGAACTCACACCTATGCACTCGCTTGTGGCAAAATGGAAATCCAGATAGAATGTAGACTCGTGTTCAAGTCCACTATGGTCTTTGATATACTAAAGGTAGGACCATTGTACCACATTGGTCAAGACTCTCTGTATGTTGGGATCATAGTTGAAGTGAATATCGGGGTATATGTATTCAAGAAATGGAGTTCATAGTAAACATCACTTTTAATGATTTCAGGAAGATATGTGATAAATCTAAGCCCAGTGAATTATGAAAAATCTATTCATTATTTCTTGATATTTTTTAGACATATTCTAAAAGTATCTGGTCACTTATCGAATGAAATTTCAAACTAAGGGACAAAATTAACATGAGGGGTATAACGATAACTTTACCTTGTGTCAACGGATGGCTACGAGGGTTCATAAATACTCAGTTTGCAATTAGGCAGCCAATATTAAATATTGGCTTCTCATAATTTTAGGTTTTTCAAGAGTGCAACCATGAATCTATGGTGAAATGATTTCATGGTTAATGAACTAGAGTTGCCTTAATAAGATTAAGATAGTTCTAAGTTCATTGGAGCTTGAAATCCCTATAGCCGAACGAATTCGCCATCTAACTTTATAGAATTCAATCCATGTTGGGATAATATTTTTGATAAGTTGATATGATGGCATCTAGTGTTTTAAGGCTTGTCTTAATTAAGATAAAAGTTGTCCTAATTTAGACAAAACTTGTCTTAAGACAAGAGTTGTCTTAACTAAACAAAATGTATGTCTTAAAAGAGACAAAAGTTGTCTCAATTTTGGACAACATTTCTTTAGGACAAAAATTGTCCTAAGTGTGCTGGATAGTGTAAGAATTCCTTGTCTTGATTAAGACAAAGGTTGTTTCAAAAAGACAAGCAGAATTCTTACATTACCTGTCTTGATTAAGACAAGAGTTGTCTTAATTAGTCAAAGGTATTTTAAGACAAGGGATGTCTTAATTAAGACAAGTGTTATCTAAATAAGACAACCATTATCTTGGTTGAAAATTTGAAAGTCAATTTTCATTTTGAATTTAAAAATTTTGAATTTTGTAATTTAAATTTGAAACAAGTCAACCTCCTAGAATTCTATGGAGATCACGCCTAACCCCCTTTGGAGTTCAAATTTTATTTGATCAATTTGAATTATCCTAAGAGGCTAAAGTAAAAGCATGATAGGATGAGAATTGAAAGGTTATGATTTCGAAGGAGTCCTACATGCATTAGAAGACTAAATGGTGAAGGAGGTAGACAAAGCATGAAATTCTATTATTAGAATTTTAATTCAAGCACACTAACTATTGGCTAATGGGATAACTCCAAGTTATTTTATTTAATTGTTATGAAATAATGAAATATTAAATAAATAATAAAATTATTATTTGATATAATATATTAGATAAAAATTTTCCTAAATGAAATAATAGGGTGGCATCAGCTTAACATTTTCCATGGTTTATAGGTTTTTACTCCAACTAAAAGACTAGGGATTCGGTTATTATAAATATAACCTAAGCACTAGCCATCAAGAAAAATAAAAGAATTTCATCATTGGAGGCGTGAGAGAGTGAGTGAAAAAAAACAAGAGAGGTGACGTCATCTTTGAGAAATTGGAGAGCTTTCCATTAGGCTAATTAAGAGTCACTAGAAAATCATCATATAATTGTTCTTTTGTTCTTGTAACCTATTTTCACCATAGGTTCTTTGGATTGACATAATTCACAAAGAATAGGTGGTCAATGCGGTTTGTAAAGAAGTTTTCATTATTCCTTGTGGCTTCAAAGGTATAATTCTAACCCTTCTCAATTCATGCAAGTCATGTATGCTATAAGTGATTATTTATTCTGCTGCATTTTCTTGCATGCTATGGTTTAAATTTTGTTTAAATCCATGCCTGCACCAATATCACATAGGTTTGAAAACTAGATCCAACAGGGCTGTCTTGATTTGGACAAACATTCCTTTAGGACAAAGGTTGTCCTATGTGTGCTTAATATATATTAGTGTAAGAAATGCTTTGCCTTAATTAAGATGAGAGTTGTCTTAATTGTATACGAAGAATTCTTATAGCATAGCTGTTGGATCTAGCTTTTAGCCGAAGGTGACATTGGTGTAGGCATGGATTTTTAAAAAAATATATAAACCATAGCAACCAAGAGAACGCAATGGAATATAAATACCAAAGGCATACACAAATTGCATGAATTCATTAGGGATAGAACAATACCTTTGTAGCCGTAAAAAATTGTGAAAGCTTCTCTACCAGCTAAATTGACCACCTATTCTTTGTGAATTCGTTCAATCCAAAGAACCTATGGTGAAATAGGTGAGAAGAACAAATGATGAATCTATGATGGCACTCTAGTCTCTCTAGTTTGTGGCTAAATAGAAAGCTCTCTTGCACCTATAAAAGATGGTGTCACTCTATTTTTTTCTCTCAACCTCACTCCACCAACATGTCTCTTTTGTATGTGTATCTTTCTCTTGGGCTGCGGCCAGATGCTTAGTGGATAATATATATTAACCAAGCATTAAGTCTTTTGGTTTCATTGAAATGCTAGCAAACCCTAAAGACTATCACGTGGTTGCCATCTCTATAGGAAATTTAGGTATTATTATATCTAATATTATACCAAGTAAAACATCATTTATTTTATTTGATATTTGTTATTTCATTTTACAAAAAAAAATAATTGGAGCCTTTCTATTGGCCAATAACTTGTGTGCTTGAATTAAAATTCTAATAATAGAATTTTAAACTTCATCAACCTCCTTCACCACATAATCTTCTAACATTTGTAGGATACCTTAAGAATCATAACACATTCATTCCATTGCTATTCAGAAGTAGAACCGCAGCAGGCTCGCCCCCCACATTTATGAGATCCAAGTACACAAGTGTGACCCATAAAGATCAGCATTGAGGTTAATGGATGAAATATCAGTGGTATATGAAGTGTACGGATCATTTGGATACAGTTTGATTCTGTGTAGCTATGTGTTCTCTCCCAACCCATACAATGAGGCGTCTTTAGGCAATTTGGTTGAAGAGAGAATAAAACAAGGCCCAAGAAATATTGAACAAAAACTAAAGCATTTCAATTGAAATGTATAGCTTCAGCAATATAAATACATAAGCAGAGAGCTTGGGCCCATTAATTGTCTCAAAACTACCTATTTACCTTCAAAGGGACGACGATAACCATGCTAGGCAGAGATGGAGACGGAAATGACAACGGAAGGGACGACGGATGACTGAGACTTAGGCCAACCTTCGATGGCAACCTTTCTTAGAGACTCAAAGGCATGATGGAATGGTGAAACGTAGAAGTTCACTTAGACAAAGGGAAATTGGGGGATTTGGGGGCTGGACGAAGAATAGATGAAAAGTTAATTTGTAATAAGGTGTTTTCTAAGTATCAGTATATTTGGATTATTTTTATTATTTTCTTTAATTATTTTTATTTATATTTTTAAAGTTTGTTTCTTTTTTTTTTAATTTTTTAATTTTCTTTAATTTTATATTTTTTTAGATATTGTGTTCTAATATTTTTTTAAAAAAAATTTTAACTTGTTTTTGAAAATTTTAATTTTTTGAAATTCTTTGATTCTTTTCTTAAAATAAAAAAAATATCCAGATTTATTGATACATTTGAATGTAACTTAACAAACACCTTGTATTAATATTGTAATTTTTATGAAATTAAGAGAATTAAAAATATAATTTTGATAACTTAAAGGAGTTAAAAGTATAATTACGTCTAAAAAATTTAGAGTAAAATACTCCCCCTCCTTTGCGAGACGTCTTAATTATAAAATCATTTATTCTATTTAAAGCATACACATAACTTTTCAAAAAAAAAAAGTATACACATAACATCACTTAACCTAACTCTTTTAAGAATATTTTATTTAAATTTTTTTAAAAAAGCTAACCTTAAAAATTAGAATAACATAATTATTGGTCATTGATATTTTTAAAATATATTTTTTCTAAAGTAATGATGTTTTTGAAGCAGAAATTTTTTTTAAATAATAATATTTTAAAAAAAATGAAATTTTTTTAAGTAAGGATACATTTAAAACAAAATAATTTTTTCTTAAGTAATGATGTTCTTAAATAAGAAAAAAAAATTCAAGTAAATATATATTTTTTTTTTGGTTTTTAAACCAGAAAAAAATTCAAGCAATGTTATTTTTTATATAAAAAAATTAATTTATTTTCAAGTAATTATATTTTATAAATAAAAAATTTTCAATTAATGATATTTTGAAAATAAATAAAAAAATTTCAAGCAATTATTCTTTTAAAACAAAAAAAATAAAGAATTTTTTTAAGTAATTATATTTTTAAAATAAAAAAAACAAGTTATGATATTCTTAAAACAGAAAAAGTAAACTTTTTTAAATAATGATACTTTTAAAATAAAAAATAACTTTTTCAAGTAACTAAATTTCTAAAATATTAAAAAAGAATAAAAGTAAAATATTGAGAAAGAAATATTTTAGTCATATTATATAAAATTAATGGTATTTTAGTTATATTATACAAAAAAGTCTTTTGACCTAAAAATAACGATCAACTTTAATGTCAGTTAAAAAATTAAATTTAATTATAACTTATTTTTAATTTATAAGATATGACTATGTAGGTTTTCAAAATAAAAAAGATAATTATGTAATTAAACCTTCTTTCAAGAGCGTGAATAGTATTTTACTCCAAAATTTATGTTAATCATGGTTAAACGTAAATTAAAAAAATATTTGTTAGCATATTCTAATTTTATTGTTAATCCATTTGGTTAAATAGAATAAAATATTATTTTAAATATAAAATAAGATAAAGTATAATTCTTTAATACTTTAAAAATATCAAATGTATTTTACCAAAAAAGATAATATTCCATTTTTATCATATGCTGTAATACCCAAATATTTTAAATAGAAACCACTCCTTTTAAAATTCTAAAAAAATTTAATAAAAAAAAAGGGATAACGTTTAGGTAATTTTAAAAAAAAGAGGTCTCTTCCTTTTTCCCTAATATATATAGCAGCAAAATATCCCTCAATACTCCAGTCACATAATACCCCTCTTTCCCTCTTTCTATTACTGTTCGGCACCTCTTAGAGAAAGTGAGGGCTGTTTTGGAGTCCCTTGGTGGCTGTAAGTTAGTGTTCAACACCATTTTATTCTAGTAACTATGTGTTTACCATTCTTCCTCTAAAATCTAGAAATTTATAACAATATAGCAGATTTGGAATGGTGATTTTGTGGAGTTATTGTGTTCCTCAAAATTAAATTATGAAAAAAAAATCTGATAGATGCTTCTCTTTTGTAAAAGTCTCTTCCATAGTTACAATTTTTTTAAAAAAAAGTGAGAATAATATATATATATATATATATAGTATGGTAAGGACTTATATTGGGGTTATAAGAATTTGGGAACATTAATGAAGAAAATATGTTATATTAATGTACTAATTATATAAATTTCATACTCTTAGGGACGCTTGAAATAAATTATTCGG
>JASKGM010068581.1:0-16486 GCA_034509205.1 Ceratonia siliqua
CTATTCTCCTATTCTTCTTTTATGGCCAACCAAAATTAAGGAAAAGTAAAATAGAACCAAAAAAATGGTGAATGGCACGAGGGAAAAAGAGAAAGTGAGGAAGATGATGAATGAATAAAAAAAAAAAGTTTCTCCCAAGTGAGAGAGTGAAGGAGGTGTGTTATGTGTGTGAAGATGGAAGAAAGAAAACAAAAAACAATGAGAATGGGAGAGAGTGGATGTGAGATGGGGGGAAAAGTGAGAGGGAAAATGTTTGTGGGAAAGTGAGAGGAAGGTTAGGTTAAAGTGAGAGGGAAAAAGTGAGGGGGAAAAAGTTAAAGTGGGAGGGAAAAAGTGGGTGGGAGGCTAGGTTAAAATGAAGAAGTGGGTTATGAGTTTGGTTTATGGGTATGGGTTAGATGGGTAGGTTAAGAAGGAAATGGGCTAAAAGATTGGGTTAAGGATTTGGGTTAATTTAGGTAATGTTGGGCTTAAAAGAAAATGAGTTAAGGGGAAGGGAAAATGGCTTACAATAAAAAAAAAAAGAGATTGGGATGCAAAGTATTTTTATTTTGTTTCTTTTTCTTCTTTTTGTTTTGTATTTTATTGCTTTTTTATTATTCTAACATTTTTAATTTTTTTTTAATTTTTTGTTATTTTTTTAAATTTTAAAAATTACCTGGACAAAATCAGGTGTTTATAAGCTCCAACCCAGTCCTCAAGTAGGCATAAATCTTTTCCAGGCCAGAATGTCCTCAAGTGGTAATGCACATGCATGAGGGGAGCTTTGGTGCACCTAAGGAATTTCTACCCAAGGATGATGGGTGCCACCGTGCAATGTAAAGGTTATAATTCAATCTCAAGTATCAAAACTGAAATTTAGAGCCAAATTGCCTAATGTAAAGCATTCATGGTATAATGTGTAGAAGAAAGCATTTATGCATGAAATCATAATTACTATACATTTTCTCATTTTCCCAAAGTTTAAGAGCAACAAAACATGAAACATGAACACCCCCCAATTATCAAAAGAAATTTTCTAATGAAAAACATCAAGCACAAGTCAAATTTCCTAAAAAAATTTCCCAACTCCATAGCATATCTTCGTACCGCTCCTTTCAATGGAAGCATGGTTAAGATCATTCAACTAGATAGCTACTCAAGTTTCACAATATTTCATGAAATCCACACTTCTTCAATTTGGATAAAGCTTCAAAGTGCAATCTCATAATGTCATAAAATTCTCAGAGTTCCAAACACCAAGTACTAAATTCATAAACATATCTTAAACATAACATAATGAAATGCTAGAGGTCTAGGAGATGGTGGTGAACTCTACTCACATAAATGGTACTAGCACCTCGAGTACCAAAAACTGCCCTAAAAGCCAACTTAATGTCATGACCTTACTCTTTCCCCACAAGTAGGAGCCTTACGGCACTTAGTTAGAACACTCCCCTTGGTTGCTAACTAAGTCAGCCTTCCCCAGCACATATCTTAGAAGAGGCTAAGAGGATAATGCTAGTAAGTAGATAAGAGAAAACTTAGAGAATGCTAGAGAACTCTTATTATCAAGAGCTTGAAGAACTTGTGAGATGGTTAACAAATGAGGGGGTAAGGGGGTTTATATAGGCCTCCTCCCCAAAATGAACGGTTAGGATCAATTCGATCTAATGATGTACAATGTGCATCTAGAACATTCTAGCCTACTAGAATTTACAAGACTTCTTTATACTACTCTAGAAGATTCTAGAGAATTCTACTATGTACAAGAAGCTACAAGAATGTACAAGAGTTACCTAAAAAACCCTAAAGCCTTCTGAAACTCTCTGGATGATCCGCATAGATGACTTGCTTACTGGGCACCATGTCTTATCCATGCAGTGTCTGATTGGCATTGATGTGGTGAAATATGACATTCTCCCTCACCTATTTTGGAGATATCCTCATCCCAACGTCATGGAAGTCTTGAAGTATGTTTTTGAACTGCCACAATGTTTCTTCTCGCTCCCATGTTGCTTCTCATTTAGGACATCCCTTCCAATGCACTAAGTACTCATGACTCAGAGGTGCTCCCCTCTTGTGTATAACTCGGTCGGCTAGGATTACTTCAGCCTCCTTGTCATGAGATTGCACAACAACTGTAGGAGCTCAATGAGACTCTCCCCTATTTGGATCTTCCTTATCAGCATGATAAGGTTTTAGCATGCTCACAAGAAAAACTGGATGTATTTTCAACTTGGGTGGCAACTTTAGTCAATATGACACATTTCCTACTTTCTTCACAATGGGGAAAGGTCCTTCATACTTCTACAGTAAACCCTTATGTAAGGGTCAAAAGCTATTGAATTGCTAAGGTAAGAGATGTACCATGACCAAGTCTCCTTCCTTGAACTCAACGTGGCGTTGACTTTTATCTGCCCACTTCTTCATCTTCTTGGATGCCTTATCCAGGTAGGTCTTGGCTACATCAGCTTGCTCTTTCCATTCTTTGACGACCTTGAAGGCTAAGGGGCTGTTTCCCTCACGAAGTGCCATAGATACATCTCTAGTATGGCATTCACCCGATCGGTCTGCCTATCAGTTTGAGGGTGAAAGCTAGTAGAATCGTGCAACTCGGAGCCCAGTATTCGGATTAATTATGCCCAAAACTTTGTTGTGAAGTATGGATCTTGATCAGAGACGATGGTCCTTGGTACACCTCAATACTTTACAATGTTCTTAATGAAGAACCTAGCGGATTACTCGACAGTGCAGTCCCTAGGAGCTGTGACAAAAGTTTTATACTTCTAAACTTGATCAATTATCACCATGATGAAGCCAAAACCATCAGACAAGGGTAAGGCCATGATAAAGTCCATGGTGACACTTTCCTATGGCAGCTCAAGAATAGGAAGTGGCTTTAGCAATCCAGCTAAGGACTTCTATTCGAACTTGTCTTGTTAACATGCTAAACAAGTGTGTACATAAGACTCGACGTCATCCATCAATTGTGGCTAACAGTAAAAAGTCTCTAGCAAAGTTCTAGTGCACCTTTGACCAGAATGGCTAGCCCATTTGGTGTCATGACATTTCTTGATAAGGTCCTTCTGTAAGTTATCCTACTTTGGCATGTAGACGTGCTTCCCCTTGGTGTAGAGTATCCCATCCTCTACCCAAAATCTCCTGTCTTTCCCCATTAGCTAGGTTAAGGATAGCTTTTGTCGTGGGGTCTTGCAGAAGTCCCTCCTTAATTCTCCTTATTACATCACCTTCTAGATTGCTCATGAAAGCTAGCTCAACCTTCCAACTCAAGGCATCAGCCACATAATCAACCCTCTCGGGCTTGCATTCTAGTTGATAATCAAATTCTGCCAAAAAATCCTGCCACCTAGCTTGCTTAGGAGTAAGTTTCTTCTGTGTCTAGAAATAGCTAGTAGCCACATTGTCTGTCATGATGATAAACTTTACCCCCAACATGTAGTGCCTCCAAACTCTGAGATAGTGGATGATCGCAGTCATCTCTTTCTCTTGAATTGTATATTGCCTCTTGGTATCATTCAGTTTGTTGATTTCATAGGCTATAGGTTATCCTTCTTGCATAAGTACTCCCTCAGTGGAAAAGTTTGAGGTATCCGTATGCAACTCAAATGGCTTTGTCATATCCTCCAAGGCTAAGATTGGCTCTTTTATGACAGCTTTCTTCAATCTTCAAAGGTCTATCGGCAATGAGCTTCCAATGCCCATGCCTTGTTCTTCTTTAACAGATAGGTAAGATGAGCCACTCTTGCTGAGTATCCATTTATAAAGCACCGATAATAATTGACTAAGCTAAGGAAGGATTGTAACTCGGGTATCTTGGTAAGCAGTTCCTATTCCTTTATGGCCTGAATCTTGCTCCTATCCATCATAGGTTTCCCATCCTTCATCACCTGACCAAGAAAGAGCACCTCTGGTTTGACAAATGAGCATTTCTCTTTCTTGACATATAGCTAATTATCCCTTAAAACCCTGAACACAATTTGTAGATGTTCAACATGGTCCCTCAATGTGTTACTATAGATAATGATGTCATCCAAGTAGATAGCTACGAACTTGTCTAGGTAAGGATGAAAGATCTTGTTCATCAACATACAAAATGTAGCAAGAGCGTTAGTTAAACCAAAGGGCATAGCAAGAAATTCATAGGAACCATACCGTGTCACAAGAGAGGTTTTCGGTTCGTCTCCTTCAACTATCCACACCTGGTAGTATCCTGATCGTAGGTCCAGCTTGGTGAAATGCCTTGCCTTCCCTAACTGATCCAAGAGATCTGCAATCAAGGGAATAGGGTACTTATTCTTGATAGTCACCTTGTTAAGCGCTCGGTAGTCAATGCACATTCTTAATGACCAATCTTTCTTCTTTTGGAATAAAACCAGCATGCCATAAGGAGCCTTGGATGGTCGAATGAATCCAACGTCCAGTAACTCTTTAAGTTGGTTTCTTAATTCCTCCAACTCAAGAGGTGGCATATAGTAAAATGCTATGGCAGGAGGTCGTGCACTCGGTTCTAATTCAATCTTATGATCTACCTCTTTCCTTGTTGGTAGACTTTTGGGCAACTCGGGTAGTATGACATCTCCAAACTCCTCGAGAACATAGTATATTTCCTTAGGCACGTCCCCTTTGTCTTCCTTGGGGTTTTCTTCCTTGAGAGCCACAAGGTATGTAATTTCTGCCTTCTTTATCGCTTTCTCCACTTACATCGCAGTTAAGAGGTGTTTACCCTCTTAGGGTTCACTAATAGTTGGCACCATGCAAGGCATCTTCTCCTAAAAAATAGCTAAAGAGCGAAGGAATGGAATAGAAATAACTTTAATGGAGTCAAATAACCTCATACCTATCACCACTTGGAAGTCATCCATGGGTGCTACAAAGAGATCAATTGTACCCTCCCTTGTTCCAACCTAAAGCTTCATGCTTCTTGCTACTCCTTCAAGTGGCTTATCAACGACATTCACTACCTTCGGCCAACCATCTATCTTGGAGACATTGAGCCTAAGTCTCCTAGCTTCCTCCGAAGAGATGAAGTTATGAGTGGTACCCGTGTCCGCCATTGCTTTAGTAGTTTTCCTAGTAAGAGATATATCCACATACATGAGGCTTTGTTTCATCAGGGCTTGAGGCAATTGTGCACTTAGGGAGTTCATCAATTATAACGTCCCCATTTGAGTGAGAGTGTCAATCTTCTCTCTTTCTTCTATCATGGCACTAAGAGCATTCTTCTTGGGACAGCTACACATACAGTGTTCCCCTCCACACAGAAAGCAATTACTCTTAGGCATGCAATCGTCACGTTGATCATGCTTCTTATGTTGCTTACCTCCTCATTTGCTAGAAGAAGGCTTGTTGTCCTTTTTGGCCTCATGTTTTGACTCTTTGTCTCCCTCACCTTTCCCCTTGGATCCCTTTTGTTTGGACTTATCAAAGTCCTTAGGTCTGGTGTAGTTGACAAGAGTCTTAGTTACTGCAATTGTAGATGAAAGGTCTTACACACCTCAGCATCTCAGTTCTTGTTGAGCCCATCTTGCAGCTCATCCATAAAGTTAAAGAGTAGCTCAAATGCAGCCATGTCCGAAAGTCTAAGTCTCACGGACGAAAACTCTCGAATAATGCCAGTTTGCTTTAGATTTTTCAAACTTCTTGCCAGGAAGCTCTCCCCTTCAGAATAGAAATGCTTCTTGAGTTCCTTCTTGAACTCATCCCATGTGTTGATGGCCAGATTGCCTTGCTCCCTATCACTATAACACATGTGCCACCAAAGTATAGCATCATCAATAAGATAGAGAGAAGAAGTACGCACCTTTAAGTCATCTTTAAGTTGATCAACTTTGAAGTATTGTTCTATGCCCTAGAGGAAGTTGTCTATCTCACTAGCATCTCGGTTGCCCTTGTAAGTCTTGGGCTTAGGAATCTCCACCTTTACTGATTCCAATCCCATCATGCCATTGGAGATGGCTTCCCAACATAGGACCCAATCTTTCTTCATCTCCTCCATTTAGCCTCAGAGATCTTCAATAATTTCCATCATCCGCTCATGAAATATATGCTCATGGCGTAGTTAGTTGGTAAGATCCTCCAAAGCCTCCTTCACCTCGTGGAGCTCTTCCTCACGTTGCTCCACTTTTTGTTCAAGGGCATCAAGGCACTCCTTGGTGTCCCCAACGGCCAACTCCATTGACAATTGCCGAGGCTATCAAATTATATTTCTATGTAACCGATTCACCAATTAATTGTAGCATAAAAGGCACACCGAGTTGAATCCATGGATCACCTTGATTAGATAACCAAATCAGGGCCAAAACAATATGGGGGGAGTTTATAGCAAACAATAAAAGACAGTAATGAAGATAGTGAACAGAAATTGAAAGCAAACAATCCAAGGGAAATAACTAGTCTTGAATTCAATTTATCCTTTATCACTGAAGAGTCATTCAAACAATAATCTCGTTCTTGATTTTTAGAACATATTAAGAAGCCTCAACATAGTTCTTAAGTTCACCACTGAATAAGCATTCACGATTCAGTTAATCAGGGTTAGAAAATTAAGCATTCCTCCAAACACCTTCTCAACTTATAAACCAAAACTCAATCAAACTAAATAGTCTATCAATCAGTTTTGATGCCTTATTCAGTCTTTGTAAGTTTCTCTTGGCACATGACAACTACACAACCATCACATGAACATTCTAACAAGTTAAGCAACTTAATCAGAATCTCAAAAGAATAGAGGAAATGTGATAATTATTTAAAGTGTAACATGCTTAAACCAAGATCTCAAAATTAAATTCCAAGACTGTCAATATCTAGGATTTCTTAAGGATTCTAGCCCTCAATGAAGAAGAGGGATGAATTTACAGAGGAATAAAATGGAACCTTAGACATAACAAAGAAGAGAGAAAAATCTGTGGCAATGGAACAGTATCTCTAAAATCCTAGCTGCTGCCCACGTTTTACAACATTTGAATATATATAAAACCTTAATCCACTAATTACAAATCTACCCTTAGGTCAAAATGTCCTCCAGCTGTCTAACAGGCCATCAGATGATTTCTAGGGTAACAGCATCAGTAAAACGCAGCAGTTTTGATAAGTGGTCAGCAAAGGATGACATCCAGTGGCAGCATACTAGTTCTGGATTCTAAGCTAAATTTGACTTACTAAACATCAGAATCAGCCTTGGAGTTCTTCATCATAGTTGTAGATATTTGTCTTAGCTTTACTACAAGATAAATTTCATGATTATTAGATATTTAGAACTCAAGTTATAGCCAAAATATATAAGCAACATAAAAGCTCCAATAATGCTGAAATATATCATTAAACCAAATTAGAGCTCAAAGTCATAAACTGTGATCAAACTGAAGAATTTAAGTATATGAGGGGGGTTAAAAGACTAAATGTGAGGCTGAAATAATATATTAAAATTGTGTTTATCATCCATCTTGGTGATGCGGGTTTCCTTCACCACTAAGACATGTTGTGACTTCTCCTTGAACCACATGAACATTGGCTTTCTCCACCTCTGACAACATGATACTTGTCACAAGCTAGCTATAAACTGAAAATCTGATATCAACTATCATGACCTTACTCTTTCCCCATGAGAAGGAGTTGTGCGACACTTAGCTAGAACACTCCCCTTGGTTGCTAACTAAGTCCGCCTTCCCCAACACACCTCTTAGAAGAGGCTAAGAGATTAATGCCAGCAAGTAGACAAGAGAGAACTTGGAGAATGGTAAAGAACTCTTATTATCAAGAGCTTGAAGAACTTGTGATATGGTTTACAAATAAGGGGATAAGGGGGTTTATATAGGCCTCCTCCCCAAAATGGACGATTATGATCAATTTGATCCAACGGTGTACAATGTGTATCCAGAACATTCTAGCTTACTAGAATTTACAAGACTTCTCCATACTAATATAGAGAATTCTACTATGTACAAGAAGTTACAAGAATGTACAAGAGTTACCTATAAAACCCTAGAGCCTTTTGGAACTCTTTGGATGGTCTGCATGGATGACTTGCTTATTGGGTACCATGTCTTGTCCATGCAGTGTCTGCGTTGTGCTAATGTGGCAGGATATGACATAAGGCTTCAGAACTGAAACTATGGAGCTTTAGAACTGAAACTATGAGGCTTCAAAACTGAAACTATGGCAGCCTGGCTGCCATGGTCACTGGTAGCGTGCTGCTACAACATGACTAGTAAAGATCATGTTATTGCACGTAGCGTGACATCTCATGCTGTGCATAGCAACATCATCAACTAGGCTAGTTACGCTGCTCTGGCTGCCATGGCATCTTTCATAGAAAATTGTAAAAAAAAAAAAATAAGTATTTGAATTTTTTTAAAAAATATTGCAATTAAATTAAATTGTATACCTTTTAGTATTCAAATCTGCTAGTCCCTTTTTTTGGTGGTTTCTGGCATTTTCTAAAGTTCCATGGCTAGAGGGCCAGCAGGTGAAGCTCAGGCGCCACCTACAAGAGTAGGTCGCATCTTTCTCTTCCAAAATTTTGGATTTTTAGAATTCTTCAGTTGTGAGTATCAAACTTTGAACACTCATAACTCCCTCAACGCTCAACCATTTTGAGTGAGTCATATACCGTTGGAAAGCTCTTGAAACAAGTTTCCATTGATAACTAAGAGGAAAAAAAGAGTGTACAAAGAACATCACACTTCGAAATCTGGCACTTTGACCATGAAATTCTAAAAGTTTAAGAAAACTTAGTTTCGAAGTTCAAACTTTGAGCAGTCATAACTTCTTCACTTCACAACAGATTTGAATGAGTAATATATCATTAGAAAGCTTTTGAAACATGATTTTCCACGTATCTGAATCGCACAAATGACTCACTGTATAGAGAACAAAAACCCTCAAAATTTGACCCTTACATGCAAAAATGAAATTTTGCATTGATTTTTCTCTTCATTTACAAATCGGTTGTCATCAAATTTTTTGTGTAGGTTCAATTATGTAGCAAAAATATTTCATCCAAATGTTGTGACATATAATGCTCAATTCAAAAAGTCGCAAACAATGAGTATAATTGAACCCAAAAATACAATAGAAAAAAGAATGTTCTTACTTAAAAGAACCTAGCTTGATACCAACATTGGTAGCCTATTTGTTAAAAAAAATCAATTTTTTTCAAATAAAATTTTGAAAAGAATCAATTTTTTTAAAATTTTAAAATTTTGTAGATTTTTTTTTACGCTTAGGTTGCCAATTTGGCCACCTTTAAACATATTGAAATTTAAAGCAAAAATTGATTTTTTTTTTTTTAAAAGGCTACCAACATTGGCAGCCCCTCCCCCTAGGTTGGGGGAAGTGGATTTAGAGTTTTTCTTTTGTATCATTTTTTATTATTTTCAATCAATTGTGACCGTCCATTAAAATGCACACAAAATACGTGTATTTTGCCAAATAAATCGTGACTATCCAAAAGTAAATGAATAATCTGGATGAAAAAAATCTAACATTTTCCTTAAAAAAATGTCCGGATCCAGGTCTTAGATTGGGGAGGGGCTATCACGCCCCAGGCTGAGGCTGCCAACATTGGCAGAGTCACGCTGCTAAGAGCAGTGTTACTGGCCATGACTTTGAAAAAATTTGAAATTTTTCAAAAAATAATTTTTTATGTGCAATAATTTTCAATTTGTTTTATTTAAACATTTTGAAATTTTGTTAAATTCCTTCTATATAATATGCCCCTAACCATTGCAACCCATTTGAACCCTCTCCCCTGAACTCTACACCTTGTTTTACCATAAATCTTTCCTTTTTAAATAGTTTTTTCATTCATTTATATCGTCAATCTTATAGGATGAGCAGGAGAATTAACGCATATGTTTACACAAAGGGTGAGGAAGATAATGGCTTGAATGGCGTCTTCTTCAAGAATAGCTACCCGAGGATGTTTCGAATCAATCCTGATACTACTTTGGAGGATTTGAAGCAAAAGATCCATTCAAAGTTGCAACTAAGCACGAATCAAGTGGTGTCACGGATCACTTACATAGCTCCCTTACATGGCAACCCATTAATATTCAATGTCGCCGTTTTGCATGATGACGAAGATATCTAAACAATGGTCAATACAATATCCTACTCTAGAAGGGGTGTAGTTGTATGCTGAGATTGACACAGTTGACGTAGGAACATCTTATGATGATCCATCCACATTCGGGTCATTCAATCCTAATATAATTGCTTCGTGTACGGTGGGGATGGTGAGGAATAGTGCTGATATTACCATTGCAGAGGTGAAGTAGATGATACTGGATCGTTTTGGGTACACAGTATCTTATAAAAAAAACCTAGAAAGGAAAGCATAAGGCTATTGTAGCTGTATATGGTGAATGGGAGGGGTCGTACAATTTATTGCCAAGATGGCTGGCAGCAGTTCAAACTTAAAACTTAGCACTATTATCGAGTACATGTGCAAAGCAGATGAGGATTGACCTTCATGGAAATGTATATGAACAAACCTTCCGTCGTGTGTTTTGGGTATTCAAGTCATGCATTGATGCTCTCCCTTATTTAAAGCCAACGATTCAAATGGATGGAAGTTTTTTATAGAGAAAGTATAAGGGCACACTGCTGATAGCTAATTCACATGATAGAAATCGAAACATTGTACCTCTCGCCTTCGCAATTATGAAGGGAGAGACAAAAGAAGCATGGTCATGATTCTTTATGAATCTCCGTCGTCACATTGTCAAAAACAAGCAGGGACCATGTTTGATTTCCGATAGACATTGTTCGATTACAGAGTCAGTCAAGAATTATCGGCTCCAGGGGCAACCGCCATATGCATATCGTGTGTTCTGTATGCATCACTTGGCTAGCAACTTTAACACGGCATTTAGGAACACAAACCTCAAGAGGTTATTCATGTTTATGGGTGCTCTTCTTTCATTCCAACCCTATACCTTTAACATTGTTATATATGGTTTTAATTTGCTAACATCTAAAAATTACACAAGATACCAATACGAGCGTCATATAATAGACAAGATGGAAGAAATACGTTCGTTGAACTCAGACACTGCGGGTTGGATAGATGCAGTCCCAAAACACAATGATGTCACTCATATGATTATGATCATTGTTAAAAGGGAGTAGGTGCTTGCCAATAACTGCGTCAGTTCAAGTAACTATGTATAGGTTGGCAAAATACTTTGTAGAACGGGAAGAAACTGTGGTAGCTCAAACTGAAATCAGACAAATGTATTGAGACACTTCGAGAAAAGTTGACGCATAATGAAGAAGTAGCCTTTGCATGTACCGTGCGCAACAGGTTTGATAGGGCTGCAATGAGTTTTGAGGTGGAGGAACCTTACAACAATCTGTGTCATAAATTTGGAAGAACATGCAAGGTTGACTTAAGGAAATGTACGTGCAACTGTGGTGAATTTCAAGCACTCAAGTGTCCTTGCTCACTCATAATTGCAGCATGTGCAAATGTGTCTCACAGCTACCATGAGTAGGATATCATTGTAGTGGATCTTTTCAACAGGTTCAATCTAAAAGCCTAATTACTGTGCCAAAGGTCCAATCGTTGTACCAAGGGCTCATCAGGTGGACCAAAGTTTCTTTGTCCGGCCTATAAATATCCTTCCCAGGTGTGACTCCAACTAGACTATTTATATTCTCACTCTTAGCTCGGACGAAACCTAACTTAAGCATCGGAACACGAATTTCATACTCAAGTTTTATGTTCATTACTCGTTTTTGACAAGAAACTCCCAGACTAACCCAACCTCACGTCCCAGACCAACCAATCCAACCTTACGTCTTGACACAGGCATTGACAATTGCTAATGCCTATTAGAGTTCGTTTAATTCAATTGGTGGGAAAGACTATTGGTCAACGTTAGACAGTCCCAAATTGGTGGTGCGTGCAAAGCCTTGGTAGCGCTCAACTCGTATCCATAATGAGATGGATTAGAGAGAAGTTGGCCAACCATCAAAGTGCGGAATGTGTATACAAGAAGGGTTGCAAGACATGCCCTTCTCTCGAGAACACCCTAACATGCGAGCGAAGGACAAGACTCTTAGTATGGGATTGTCTTCTTCTCCTCTAATATCCATGGGTATGTATGTATTGAAAATATGCTAATAGACAACTATTTACTATATTTGTTGTATCATTATCATTGTTAGATGAATCAAACAGAATCTTGCAATATTTGTACTTTAAATTTCAGTTATATATTTAATTAAAAAACTAGATAAAAATGACTTCAATATTATAAGAAATATACAATTTATATATTATATTATGAAGCTAAAATACATATATATTATTTTTAATAAGGAAAAGTTAAAATTATAATAAATAAAGCAAAAGATACAAAATTAAAATTTACTAATTATGTATATATAACAAGTAATATATATTTTATATCACAAAAATAAAACAAATGTATAAAAATAATTATATCATATTTGTATAAATAATGTATTGAATAACAATTTTATAAAATGTTAAAAAAATGAAATATAAAAATTCTAATATGGGCAATTATTTATGTTAATTGTAATGACATAAATATAATAAAAATGAGAACTATATAATTATACTATCAAATATTAAGAATAAATATTTTTAAATTATATATAAAATATCTATATTTATATTTTTTTATGTAATATAATATAATTTTTATATTATATTTTCAAAAATTGAGTTGAATAAAATATTATAAAATCTTAGAAAAATGAAATACAAAAAATTATAATGTATTGTTTTTTATATCAAGTATAATGGTATAAATATAAGAAGAATGAAAAGTTATATAATTATAATATTAAATATTATAATTAAATATTCTTAAATTATACATAAAATATGTAACATATTTATATTTATATATTTTTTGATTATTATAAATTATTATTAAGTTATAGATCAAATATGTAAAATATTTATATTTATATATTTTTTAAATAAATAAATATATATATATTAGTATAAAAATATACAGTTCCATTTCTATTTGAATTCATATTTTTTATATAATATAATATAATATTTTTAGTTTTTTATAATATATTTATATTAATTTTTCAACAACTAATAAGTATTGAATAAAAAAATTAAAATGATAAAAAAATCTATCGCACGAGTCGTCTGGAGTCTGAACCCAAACAACTCGTGCAATTTGTTTTATTTTTTAAATGTGCATCACGTACGTCTCATATAACAGCGGTTGCCTAAACAAAAAATATTACGTGTGAAAATAAGTTTCCTATAATGGTTTCTATAAAAAAAAAAAAAAAAAAAAAGATGGTAGTACGGTTAAAAAAAGCATGGGATCGCGTGCAGTTCAATTGAGCAGATCCAACGGCCACAATTTGTTTCAAAAAATTTAAAAATAATATCTCATAATACATGCAAAGAAAAAAATTAAGATTAAATCTATCCAATTGACGAGATTCGAATTCATTAAAAAGCCAAATTTTAACCATATAAAATGAAACCCAATAGATAATATAATAATAATACATTTTTCACGGCCTCTCCCACTAAATGCCACAATTATGTCTATGTTAGCGAAGGGATACCAACAAAAGACGTAGATAATAGTGTAGTGAGTACGGCGTGTTTGGATTTATTTTAAAAAATTATTTTTTATTTTTTATTTATTAAGAATAAAAAATTTATTTTAATAAATATTTTCATTAATTATTTTTTAAAATAATGACAAAAAAAACTTTTTAATATTTTAACTTATTTTTACCCTTTATTTTTTGAAAAACATAAAAAATAACTGATAAAAAATATTTTATTTAAATAAATTTTTTATTTTTTTATTCTATATAATTATTTTTTGTAGTTATTCTCAAATTATTTTTATAAAAAATCAAAATCGTCTAACAGGCCTTGCATGTCTTAGCTACAGAATAAATTTCAACTATTTACCATGACTTTTAGGAGCAATTGATTCGATTAAAGAGATAATTGGATAAGAAAAATCAAATACTATAGACAACAAATTATCAGACTTTTATTGATTTTTTATCAATAGCAATGGAACGTCACTTAACACTCATCATCAAGAGACTTAGCCACATAATGAGAAACTAGAATTACATGATTTATTATAACCCAAACATCAGAGAAACATCAACTGATATCAACTAGCAAATGAAATTTTTATATACTTCAAATATAATGGGTGCTTCATATAAAGGAAGCTCCTCTCCCGACCAAACTACACATAGGAACGGGTTGAGAGAAGTCCTGCAAATCCCTTTGACAGACAACCTTCAACTGCACAGAGGGACTCAGATGAACACAATGGGCTATTTTGTCTGGCAATTCCCATACAGTCCTCTGTTGTATTACCCCGGGGATTGTCCTCCCAATTCACGGCACCATGAGTAATTACTCTACTTCTTTTACTATTTAAAGGATTCATGCCAGAGATGGGAGTATATAAGGACTCCATATCATCGTTCCCCATATCCTCTGGTATCTTCCTCTTTAAACTTTTCATTCCTGTAAGAAAAGCATATTATGCTACAGACTTATATGCCAGATTCTCAAATTCCTTAGATCAGAGATTAATTGTAATTTCATTCAACCAACCAGGAAGCAGGTCCTCAAAAACACATGACCGTGACTCGGGATCACCACAGTTACAATGGAAGTTGGAATTATCACAAGACGATCCTGAGGTCCTGCATGATGATATGTTATTTCAGAGAAGCTGATATAATAAAAACAGATGTCTTAAAAGTCAATCATAGAAACAATGTCTACAAACTGGGATTCTAGCACAATGCTAGAACTTGTAAGACAGACAAAAATCCAACTGGAAAGGAAACCCCACATAAGCCGGTCATTTAGATATAAGACATCCATAGTTCCAATCAAGGTTGTTTATAATAATTTTTGCAAGTAAGTCCACCACAATAAATATTTAAAGAAATACTGATCCTTCAAAGAACACTGTAACTAATCCATCTGAAAAGGTTCCATAAAATCATTAAGTACTTACCTCCCTCGCATTGACCCTGACCGATTTATTATTTCTATAGGACCCCATTTTGCATGTAATATGACCACCCTAAAACATTGCAATACATTTAAAGACATCCTATAAAAATTTTGAACTTACTAATATGTCTGTAACATGCCAATAGTAACAAATAACCTCCATCATGAAGAAGGTGGAGGGGAACTCATGTGGCTGAGCCAATATTTCACTCTGCTTATCTATTAAAGATGACATTAACCATACTGATAGTATAATAATAATTTGAATATTCGACATCTTACAAAAGAAAAAGAGTTTATGAAGACTAAAAAGGAAGTAAAGAAAGAATACATAGTTATCACAATACAAATCATAATTATTAGAGTGAAGGAACATCAAAAGAAAGTTTTAACCCAAAAAAAAATTTGTATCTTCTGGGAATCTCTTATGATAATGGTCCACGTCTGAAACGTATCTTAATGCCCGAAAATTGGATAGGATGGTCTTTACGTAAAGATTATATCACCCCCAATTTTTATGAAATACAAGATGCTCATTAAATGATAAAAATTAAAATTAAAAATTCTACAACTCCAGATATTCAAGGAGTATATGTACGTTCTCTTATAGTTCAGATGTAGTGTACCATTCATAGGAGTTCATGTCAAATAAGGGGATGGTGGATGAGTGTGAATTAAAGGGTCTGACCGTGTGATAAACAGATCACATTTGCAGTGCAGGTGCACCTATATATATATATATATATTAGTAAAAATAAATTTTTAATTGATTTTATCTCTGACTTATATTAGTTAATTATTTAATTATGATATTTGTTACATATATATAAAAGGAATAAAACAAAACATTTCTCATTTGACAATAAAGTAGTTTCCAACAAAGAAAATAAAGAAATAGGTGTGTGGTCAATCCAAGCAAAAGAAAAAAATTGATTTGTAATAAAATATAGAAGAATTGTTCAAATCTAATGAAAGACACCATTATGATATGGGATAGACCCAAATGCACCCAGTATAGCACCATCTCTCCAAGACACAGACTGAAACTTATACTCTCGGATTTAAATTTCTTTGATTATGGACCGTCCACATCCACACCAGTAGGCTAAATAGCAGAATGGTGCGGATTGCAGAGGATGGTCAGACAAATCCTGTAATTTAGGTGATAACCATTTAGATAATTAATTTAGAACATATAGCATTTTCATAACTAAATAATAATATCTATCTGATAATATTTTTATTACTATTATAAAAAGAAAAGAGATCTTAAGAATTTAATGATGCCTATTTTGACCAAATAGAAATCAAACCTGTACATGTGGTCGACAAAATCATCTATTAGAACAGGCCAAGCACCTGCAAAAAAAATACACATAGATCATTTTTGTCAATTACTAGCGACCAAAACATCTTGTTACTGTGGGGGGGGGGGGGGGGGGGGGGGGGGCGGCGGGGGGCGCGGGGGCG
>JASKGM010068592.1:0-16485 GCA_034509205.1 Ceratonia siliqua
CTGCCAAGTAAATAAGTCATAAGTGAGCAGCTTGAGAATGGAGAAAACAAGTTGCTCAGTAGCAATAGTGCAATTTAAGCCTGTTCAGCAGAATGTAGAATACAAACAAATATTGGTCAAAATGTATTTATCAATGTTACTTAATTCTCAAATTCTGAGAGAAGAAGAAATTTGAGACGATCAAATTCATCTTCATATTTGAATCTGAACTTGGATTTCTACTGCTTAAATTTATATTATAAATCTATGAACATTTTTTTTATCGTAATCAGTCAAATTCGACCTTTTTAACAGTCGATTTCGACCTTTAACAGATTAATCAGTCGAATTTGACCTCTTTAATAAACAAATTGTACCTCTTTAACAGTCGAATTCTACTTCTTTAACAGTCGAATTCGACCTTTAACAGATCAATTAGTCGAATTCTACCATTTTAATAGTTGAATTCTACCTCTTTGGTGAGGTTGAATTCGACCTTTTACAGATTTCATTAGATTAACAAGTGCTAAATACGAAGACCATCCCTCATCTCCAAAGTCCATTCTCAAAAACTAGAAACCCATGAACTCAATATTTAAACACTCAAAACCAATCAACACAAAAAACCCACAACAATATGTGCATAGAGGATGATTCAAGGAAGTGTTTGCTGACAATAACTCAAAGCCAAGATTAACCAAAACAAAACCAGAGAAGAGAGACTCATCAAATAGACCAACAAATAGAAAATCTAGATCTGAAAAATACCTGGAGGACGAGGCACGGCGACGGAGACGAACAACTACCAACGGCGATAGAGAAGAACGGCAAGGCACGGCGAAGGAGAAGAACGATGAGGCACGGTGAAGGAGATGGCGACTAGAAAGTGAAGTCCCAGGCGTTCGCAAGAGAGGGAAAACCAATATGAAGAAGTATGAAGAAAACGTCGGGGGTATGGAAGAGAAATTGGGGATATTTGGGTAATTCATTTTCTCATTCCCATGGGAAAAATTTTTTCCCATTTGAAATGGAGGGAATGAAAAAATTTCCCTTCTTCACATTTTTGGTTTCCTGGGTAAAAAATATTACCAGGCATATGTTTTTATATCTGCTACCAAATATGTGAATGCTTTATTCCTAAATCACTTTCCCAGTAATCTTAAGATATACCCTCTACCAAATGCCACCTTAATAGTTTAAAATTTTAGATTAAAATAATTATTGATATAGTATTTAAGTCTTTATAACTAAATTGTTAAGAGTTTATTATTTCTGTTCCCACTCTTTATGATTAGATTATGCACCATTCAAGTTTGAAAGCAACTTTAGTATGAGGAGGCGTGATATAACTTATATTCTTATCTATGATTCTCATATAATAAACATATATTGATATTGATATTATATTCTAATATATGAATATAGAATAATTTTATGATACCTAAAAGGTATAATTAGTAGTTTACTTAATTGACAGTAATATTAATTATCTAATGAGAAAATTTAAATCCACTAAATAACTAATAACAACGTGCCAACTATAACTAGGATATTATAAAACTTTGGGTGCCAAAAAATATTTCATAAATAGAATCACTATTTTTATTATCCGATGTCTCACAAAATATTTTGTTCTCTACATTTGAGACACCTATTCAAGATACAATATTTCTAAAATTACCTAAATGAAATAAAAAAAAATGGACATCCTTCAAGGGAGCTCATTTTTGATACTTTGGGAAGCATAGTACTTTATCTGTTAAATTTGCGCTACATGAAATTTTTTATCAAAAAGTGCTATATGACAGATCTAGTGAAAGAAGTATCATACTTCCAAAAGTACTAAACTGTTTTTCTCTCCAAGGATATGTCAAAGATGAACAACAATTGTATCATTTAATGAACAAAATTTAAAAATCCATTGCATCTAACGCTAACAAGTAATAACTAACAAAATAATGTTTTATATATATATATATATATACTTATACTTATACAACAAATGACAAGAATCCCACGTATTCCCTAATTTATCACAATGACTTAAGTTCGTTTAATTAACACGCACCACCACCACCACCACCACCACCACCGCAACCTCCCCCTCCGCCACCGCCACCGCCACCTCCACATGTAGCTCCTCCACTTGAGATTGCAATACCCGTCATTCCACCATGAATATGATGGTTGTTATGATGATGATGGTGAGCAAAACCGTCGCTGGTAGCACCATTACTCGGACCGAGTTGTCTCCCTCTGCCGCACAATAAACCAATTATAACAAATACAATGCAACCACATACAAATAGGGTGATTATTGCCACCACAACTGCATCCATCTTTGCTGGTTCTTGAATATATGGCCATTAAATCTCCATGGATGTCCTTTTATAGTATATTATTTCCATGTACATGATGGAATTTTCATTGTATTTGACTGAGTTTATGATAAGAAAATTCAAAGTTAAGATCAGACAATTTAAAATGCTTTTCCATGAAGGAGTTGAGAAGCTACTTCACAAGTTAAAATAGCTAGTTATAGACCAGTTAGAGAGGCTTGCGAATTGTGATTTTGCAGTACAAGGAAGGAATTAGAATTACGTGGCCATATATGACCAGTTTTAAATATTAATTGACCAAGACTCTTAGTTTACGTGTACGCGTCACTTCTTATTGCTTTGACCAGGTGTATTCTAGCACGTGTTGAACACGTACTTTTGAGTTTTGACTTCAATCAAACGTTTGCAACTTCAACTCACAACAACAATTAAGGTTAAATAAAAAAGTAAACATATATACGGAGGACGATTAATTCGTATGTCAATTATAATTAATTTGAACAATTGAATAATATTTTATAAAATTTATTGTTAAATTAAAAGTAATTATGATGAAGATCATACTAATAAAATTTTGCAAGCCTGTTAATATATAAAATTAAAGTATGATATATTTTTTAATTTAAATAAATAATCAATTATTTCATTGCATATTTTATTTTTATCAGATTTCTTTTTAAAATGTTGACATACAATAATAACATAATAATTAATTTTGATTCACTGATTGAATCAATAAAAATTACATCTTATAATAAAATATTGAATGATGTAAGTATATTAATTTTTACACTCATATCAATTAGTCTTTATATATATATATATATATATATAATATAATATAATATTTTTCTTTTTTATAATATTATTTTTATCACTATTATACAATTATTAAAAATATTAAAAAATAATTTTAAGAAATGTCCATATAAAATATAGCACGTCATTTAAATAAAATTACTTTTTAATTTATTAAAACAAATAACATGTTTTATAACATTATTGTCGACGTTTAAGAAATTATTTAGAGCCTTATTATTACACAGTATGGACCACTTTTTTGGCTGATTTTATTTATAAGGATCAATCAGGAAAAGAAGATGGTCACCGTAACAATAAAGGAGCTGGAAAAAGCAGAAACAAAATTCACTAGAAGCTTCAGAATAATTTCTCATTGTTCTATAATTCTTGTTGTCGTTGTTTGTTATTATCAAATTTCAGCATTAAAAAGAAAATATAATATTCTTTGATATTTTATATATAATATTTAAAAATTTTATATTTAAGATAATAAATAAAAATTAAAAAATATATATAATTTATATTTTATAAAAATTTATAATATTAAATCTCTACAAATGTGAGATAGATATATATATATATATATATATATATATATATATATATATAATATATTCACTTTCAGTTATTAGGAATTTTATATTCTTTATTTTAAATTTTGTTCAGTTAAAGTAAGGTTATTATTTGTCAGTAAAAGAAATCATTCATATATTCCTTTTAATGTACTAATTATGAAATGACAAAAGTTATTTGTAATGATATCATGCCAAGTTTAATTAAATGAATAAAATAATAAAATAAGATATATTGTAAGAAGTTACTAATTAGCTAGGACCTACTCGACCTAATCTTTGCTGTGGATTTTTATATATGTTCGTGAAGAGTTTTGAAAATAACCCTGTGTCTATTGTTGTATTAAATTGAAGGTAAACAATTACAATATATGGGTGCAAGCGTTGACAAACCAATGAGGCAAAAAACAACGTCAAACTAGTTAAACTACATTATTGGAAAAGAAATAATAAAAGCAAGCATAAAATATATAGAGGGCTAACAGAAACCAAGGGTGATAAGGACTTGGTCTAACTAAGAAAGGAAATAGATCACGGAGAATTAGGAGATGGATGGCGACAATGAAAGTAGAGCAAAGAGCATGCTGTAAAGGGTGGTTTCTGTCAAGCATGCACTGAGATGAAGCAGAAAATAGAGGCACAGAAATAATATATTTTACACTCCCCTTCAAGTTGGCACATGAAGATTAATAATGCCCAACTTGCCAACAAGAGATTGAAACTGTTCTTTGCTGAGACCCTTGGTGAAAACATCGGCTAACTGATTTCGAGACCAGAACTTGCATGGGAGGATTTCCATTGATTGAACACGTTCTCGTACGAAATGACAATCCATCTCAACATGTTTAGTGCGTTCATGGAAGACAGGGTTAGCAGCGATGTGTAGAGCGGCTTAATTGTCACAATATAATTGTGTGGGTCCTATTTGAGTTGCTTCTAAATCCTGCAAAAGCCAACGTAACCAGATCAACTCACTAACTGCAGAAGCTATGGCTTTGTATTATGCTTTTGCAGAGGACCGGGCAACAATGGTTTGTTTCTTGGTTCGCCAAGAAACAAGGGCACCACCAAGAGTAACAAAGTAACCACTGCATGATCTACGTGTGTCGAGACATCCTCCCCAATCCACATCACAATAAGCAGTGAGAGTGAGATATGCGTCAAGAGGTAACAATATGCCCTATCCCGGGGCTGATTTTAAGTATCGGAGAACTCGCTCTGTTGCCTCCATGTGTTCCTGTTTGGGCGAGGAGACAAACTGGCTAAGGATGTTTACGAAGTATATGAGGTCAAGTTGAGTAACAGTTAAGTATAACTATTAGTGTTATCATTATCAACATGCAATCAATGATTCTGCTCTATCGAGGATGGACTAAAACGACAACCAAGAATGCCAGCTTCCTTGAGAATGTCTAAGGCATACTTACGCTGATTGAGAACCATGCCTTGGGAGGTGTTGGTAACCTCAATACCAAAAAAATACTTCAAACAACCCAAGTCCTTGATGCTGAATTCTTTGTCAAGATGGGCTTTCACCTGCTGTATTTTCATGGTGTTATTCTCGGCCAATACAACATCATCATAAAGAGTCCCTTCCCGACATATAAATAGAGAATGATCTGCCTTTGACTGCACAAAACCGATGGTCAAGAAAGCATTAGTAAATTTGTGATACCAGTTGCGAGATACTTGCCGTAACCCATACAAAGATTTCTTGAGTCTACACACCCTTGTGTCTCTTGGTTTGGCAAAACCCCTGGGAACTTTCATGTACACCTCCTCATGTAAGTAACCATGGAGAAAAACATTGTTAACATCCAACTTATGAACACTTCACCTTTTCTTGACAGCAACAGTTAAAAGGCAGCGAACAATGACTAGTTTTGCGATGGGAGCAAATGTCTCATGAAAGTCGATACCCTCAATCTGAGTGAAACCCATAGCCACTAAACGTGCCTTGTATTGTTCAACCTCACTATTGGGTTTATATTTGACTTTTTAAACCCATATTGAATTTATGGCCCATTTTCTAGGTGGAAGAGGTTCCAAAGACCAAGTTCCATTCATCTCTAAGGCATGAATTTCTACTTGCATGTCTATCTTCCAATGCTCAAATTTAATAGCCTGTGAGAAATGCTTAGGCTCATCATGAACATTGATGGCCGCTAAAAAAGCCTGGTGAGGAGGGAGAAAGTTATCATAGGAGACATAATTTGATAAAGGGTACTGAACATCATTTACCTCAGAGGAATTTGTAGTCAGAGACGAGGGAAGAGATAATTCGAAGTCTTTGAGATAACTGGGCGATTTGCGTGATCTTTGATTGGTTTGAGTATTTCTCTAAACAATGTGTTCTGTTTGAATTGACAGGCGCGTACTATCAGAAAAAATTTGGCTCTCGGCTGGAGAAGAGACATTAGTGGAATTAACTTGTTCAAGGATGGACTCATCCATGTGTTGGCTCGGTTCAATCGCGTTAGGGCCAATGTGGGATTGTGTGGAAGTTTCAACACAATTGGGCTCTCCTAGTGGACCTGTAGGTTCAACTAAATTAGAAGTGCCACATGGAATTTGATTATTGGAAGTGAAGCCCTGTTGGTTTCAAAATGCACCCGATCTCCAGGCCCAATGTTGCTGGTGATTCTAGAAGCCCATTTCGACCAATTTACCTTGATTAAGTGGAATTAAGTGGGCTGTTTTCCTCATCCAGTGGAGTGGGCCACATTGTGTCACTCATCTGACTTAAGATTGCTCTTTCCAAAGGATTAGCTTGATCCCAAATTTTAAAAGGAAACACACTTTCAAAGAAAATGGTATCCCTAGAGGTGTATATTTTTTCTTTTGCAATGTCGAAGACCTTGTACCCCTTTTGATGTTGGGGGTATCCCATAAAGATGCATGGCCTCCCATTTTCTTCAAACTTAACTCCTCCCCTGGCATTATCCATAGCATAAACAAGACACCCAAACACCTTCAATTGGTTGTAATTTGGTTCTTGTCCAAGTAAAACTTCATAAGGTGATTTATTTTTCATCACCTTTGAAGGAAGTCTATTTATGAGATGAGTCGTAGTGAACACATTCTCCCTAAAAATTGATGGGTAAGCTAGCTTGAAATCGTAATGCTCTTGCAGTCTCTAATATATATCTACATTTTCATTTGACAATCCCATTTTGCTAGGGTGTGTATGTGCATGATGTTTGAAGAGTGATACCATGCTCCTGATAATAATTCATCATTTGAGTTGATTGAAACTCAGTCTCATTGTTAGTTTTGATCTTTCTAACTTTCTTTCCAAATTGGGTGGTGACCATGTTATAGTATAATGACATGAAGTGACTTACTTCAGACTTATGTCTCATTAGATATACCCAGACACCTCTATTGAAATCATCAACGATAGATAAAAAATAGTATGCCCCTGACATAGCTGCAGTCTTATATACTCCCCAAATGTCATAATGTATTAGATCAAAAGGTGCAAAAGTCTTAATACAACTATTTTGAAAAGGAAACTTAGTCTGTTTAGTTTTAATGCAAGAGTCACAATACAAAATATCTTTGTCAACATCATTATCCGAAAAAAATTTGATCATCTTCATTTTATCACTTGATGCGTGTCCCAATCTTTGATGCCATATATCTTAATCACTTCCTCTACTTGTCATCATTGCCACTCCCTTCTGTGTTACTAGTTCTAGGCAGTAGAGGCCCCCTGACTGTTTACCAGCTCTAATTAGGGCTTTGGTAATCAAGTTCTGCATGATACAGCGGTCCTAAAAAAAAAAAATCAAAGCACAATTATAATCCTTTGTTAGTATGCTCACAGACAGGAGATTGCACTTGAAGTTAGGAATATTTAGAACATTTTCAACCTTCAAACGATTCGACAGACTAACTGTACCAACATTTTTCATTGGTATTTGCTCACCATTTGGAATTTTGACAAAGGATTCAATCCCAATAGGTGTTCTTCCATAAGTAATAAACTCTGATTCACTGGTAATATGTTTTGATGCCCTAGAATTAGTAAACCAAGGTTTATTTAATGAAAATTTACCTGTCATGTTGGTTGTTGCAGTTGGCTGTGAAATTATTTTGAGGTCCTCGGATCCATGACTCAGATCTTGTAGGAGACTGGTTAGTTGCTCCTAAGAGAAACCTGGAACAGGGCTACTTTTATGCTAACTTGTGCTACCTTTCCCCTTGTTCTCTGATCAGAGAGGAGGAACCCTTTTCACCCTTGCTATTTTCGAAGGTCTTGCTATCTTTGCTTGTTTTGCGCCACCTAGGAGGATACCCATGCTTCTCATAGTATTATTCCTCTATGTGACCCAACCTTGAGCAGTAATGCCATTTGGGTTTCTCCTTCCTCTCAGTTTTCTTGTCACGACCATGCACTTGGAAGGCTGAGTTTCACTCACCGGTGTCATGGCAGAAGCTTTCCCCGTTGAAATTTGCTTCTGCTATTCATCTTCTGAAATCCAATGGCAACATTCAGTTCAAGCTTTACACTAAGTATCTATGACTTCAACACACTGAAGCATTCATCCAACCCCATTAAAAAATCATAAAGTTGATATGTCTCCCTCATGGCCGAGAGTTCTTTCGTAGCATTGCAAACACAACCATTATACGTGTATTTCGGTATCGGTCTTAAGGCATGAGCCTCATCCTATAGGCTTTTTAGCTTAGTGTAGTACTGGGCAATGGGCATATTTTCTTGCTTCAAATAGGTGATGGCTCGTCGGAGCTCAAAGGAATGAGGACTTTGTCTTTTGCCAAAACATTGCTGAAGATCAACCCAAATAGCACGTACTTTTCATATACCGGACACTACTCCTCATATCTTTTTCCATGGAGTGTTTCAACCATCCCCTTAATATGGAATCACAATGCCACCACTGTCCATAGTTTGAGGAGTTCTCGGTTGGAGTAGCAATTTCACCATTGACGAAGCCCATTTTGTTCTTGCCAAAAAGTGCTTCAGTCATATCGCTCTTCCATTCCGAGTAGTTTCCAAATTTTAGAAGCTCACTGACATAAATTTGTCCAGGAGCATCAAATAGGTGAAGGTAAAAAGGTGATTCAGCATCTGTGGTGCACCCTTGACTATGGGTAGTGACTTCCACGACCTCTACAAATTCACCCTTTCGCTCATTCTTGTTGACATGCTGGGAATTGCAGTTAGCAACTTGGTTCACAGGAAAGAAGAACTAATTCTCAGGTTTACAGAGAAAGCTCTGATACCATGAAGAGTTCTGAAAATAACTCTGTGTCTATTGTTGTATTAAACTGAAGGTAAACAATTACAATATATGGGTGCAAACGTTGACAACCTAAAGAGAAAAAAAACAAAGTCAAACTAGATTATTGGAAAAGAAATAATAAAAGCAAGCATAGAATATACAAAGGGCTAAAATAAACCAAGGGTGATAAGGACTTGGTCCTACTAAGAAAGGAAAGAAATCACGGAGAATCAAGAGATGGATGGTGACAATGTAAGCAGAGCAGAGAGCATGCTGTAAAGGGTGGCTTCTGTCAAGCATGCACTGAGACGAAGCAGAAAATAGAGGCACAGATTCACATAAATAATATATTTTATAGGGTTGAAAAACTATTTACAACGGGTCTTGAAAATCTTAGCTCCACCTTGTCCTTTAAGAGTTTCTAGTGTTCTAATAGACCTCTGAATTTAAAATTACAAATTTTTTTATGAAAATAAGATCATTTTTAAAATTTTTGTTTGGTCATAAGGATTTGGCCTGACCTTATGTCACTGACTCACTATTAGGTCTTTTTTTTTTCATTTAATTTTTGTTATTAGGGTGGTTTGATATTTGACTCTAAGACCAAAAAGTCATTTTTAAAAATGAGACACTGTTACACATTCAAACCAATATTGTTACTCTAACACATTGTTAGTGCAACCATCTCTTGTTCGAGGGGACGCCACATGCGTCTTCATTTTACTACAGAGTTCTTCTTCGAGATCTCCTCTTAGTGAGAGATAATTTATTCCTATTTCAAAGTTTCCTTCTTTTTGCATAAGAGCTTTGTTTGTTTTTGTATTTGCTCTCATCTCTATGGCAATATCGATCTATGAAGTTGAAGATATTTTAGAGCTCAAACTCTAAGAGAAGATTAGGGATGTGTTGTATCCAATGTTCAGAAAATTGGATCGGTCATTGAATAAGTGAAGGTCGCTTACGAGTTACTAATCTGACCGTGGTTGAACTATGGTTGAACCAGTCTAATTTTAATTTATATATTATATATAATTATTAAATAAATAAGTAACTAAATACAAATAAAAATCATAAAAACTTATGAGTTACTAGTCTGACCGTGGTTGAACTATGATTGAACCAGTCTAATTTTAATTTATATATTATATATAATTATTGAATAAATAAGTAAATAAATACAAATAAAAATAATAAAAACTTAAAACTTCATGAAATATTAAATTTTATTATAATTAAAATAAATTTATAATTTTTATGATATGATTAATTATTTTATATACAAAATTAAAAAATAATACAAAACTTTTAGAGAAGTGTACATGTGTACTCTGCATGTTTTTTAATAGAATGGGACTAAGAAAAAGAAACAAATAAAAAAAGAGTTTAGAACCCCTTTTTTGATAAGTGCACCTTTACTCCTTTGCGTAGACAAGGAGACAATCAGAGACAGCCATCACTTGTAGGCAGTGGTGTATTTAGAAAGTTTAGGTAGTAGAGATAATTCATTAAGTTAAAAATGAAAAATATAAAAGAAATTTTTACTCTTATCAAATTTTTAATTATACTCAATGTTGCTCATATAAAATACATAATTTTATTATTCTCATTGCTTAAAAATATAAGAGACCTTAACTTTTATAAATTATAATTGTTCTTTATGTGTTTTCATATTTTTAAAATGTTGTATGATTTTTCATTTTTAACACTATCAAAAATATCTCTCTCTACTAAACAATCATTTAATCATTCATCTCCCATATGATCACGCATTTCATTCTTTACAAAATTCATTGCAGAGAACATGGGGCAAAATTAAATCTAACATAAAAAATAAATATACCATTGAATACACAATGTGATTGCTATTTTTTTTTTACTAATATTACAGAAAGATCACTAATCCCATTTAACTTTGAAAATTAATCATTAGAATGAACATTTATGATATAAGTTTCAAGTTAATTATCAAGCCCCATAAGCTCCACAGAAAAAAATTTCCGATGGATAAAACTTAGTCAAGCGAATCAACTTCTCCTTATCAAATACAAAAAATAAATGTCTTAGATTTAAATTTGCTACACAAAGAAGTATTGTGAGTAACCTATTTTAAGCTTAGGTTGGGTTTCAAATTGTGCTAGGAAATGGATTTAGTTAGGTTAATGGGGTCAATCATTTTTTTTTTTCATGGGGTTCAAAACATTGTTATATATATATATATATAAAGTTGTGGAGGCAATTGCCCCCACCCCCTTGTATGTGGATCTACCACTACTCACTGGTCACCCATTTTTTTGGTTTACCCCCTTCCTCTTCTTCTCCTTCTTCCTCTTCATCTTCTCCACCATATAAGCTATATGAATCATACCCCATCCGTCTCTACAATAACAAGCAACTTAGGTTCGCTCGGATAGGCAAAGATCGATTTCAAATATACTATACCGCGATGAGAAATATAGGCCAGTCATTATGGTTGGTGCCAAAAAGGATTTTAGCAACTTCCATTCTACTTCTTGTTCTTCTTATCGAAAAACTTAAAAACAAAGGAATCGCTAACCCACCCGGTTCTTCCCGCTTTTACCAGGTCAAAAGCAGTTCATTGGTTTTGATTGGTTTTTAGGGGTTAACCAGATCGATCAGGAAATTAGTTTCTAATTTTTTCAATTTGACCATCCGGTCTGATTCAGTTCTTTCAAAATTTCTTCGTGTGTATATATATAATATTTATGATAGTGAGTCATAAATTTTCTTGCAATTTCTTTGGGGTTATATTGCCTTTGGTTTCGTTGGAGAAGCATAGGTTTGTATTGTATTGTTATCTTGTATGCTTGCCTTTATTTTCTGGAGCTACTGAACTTATGTGCAATGTAATAAGTTTCATAATCTTTTCATGGATGAATGTTCAAAAAAAAAAAAAAGACACCATTATACCAATTATGATTATATGAATTTTTTTAGAAAACTTTTATGGGATGCCTTGGGTGCAATGTATTTCCATACAGTGTCCACTGACATCATATTCCTCATTGGTACCTTATTTATGCTTTAGTTTATCTGATAGAAGGTGGCACCAACGAAGAATATTGGTGTCATTGTATATTGTACCTAAAAACAGTGTATCCACTGGCACCCTATAATAATCCTCATTTTTTGATACAAGTATATTTTTATTCTTTTATATTTAGAACAAGTTTCAATTTGATCCCTTAATTAATATTTGTTTCAATTTTGTCAAGTTAAAAAATTGTTTTAGTCCAATCCTTTTTTATCACGCACACAAATGTCCTATGTGAACATTTAAAGTGCTACATGGACCAAACACCGGCATTTATTCCCATCCCATCTTTGAAATAGTAATTGGAAAATGGAATTTTTGAATCCCCTAATTCCAAACTTAAGAAGCACCAAAATACTTTGTCTTCCTCAACAATTATGGTGGATGATTATAGTGAACTCTCTCCTGCAAGAGAGTAAATCAAGAAGGAGAATCTAAAAAGTAATTCTGAAACCAGGGTGAGAGGAAATTTCAACAAGAATGATGGGGAAGGGAATTAGGAATTTAGAAATCACCCACATTGCTCCGAGACATAATAATGATGATAATTTGAGTTCTTATATTTAGCATGAACTGAAGTATGAACTAAGTGGCTCAGACATGGGAGTTGGCCCCCTTACCCCGATGGTGAATGAGATGTTCCTTGGCAGTGTATAAGGTAGGAATTAAAGCTGGGAAGGAAATCAAATTTGAGAATTAGAGATTTAGAAATTCCCCTCCCAAGAAGGGGATAAACATTACAATGTAGACACGTAGTACTTTAAATATCCACATTGAATATTTCCATCCATTTAAAAAATAACGTGATAAAAAAAGATGAGATTTAATGATTTTATAACTTAAGGTGTCATTTGTGTCAACCTCAAATAAAGATGTGATCAGCGTGGAGTATAGAGATATTCCTAACTCTGGAAGCCTCAGAATTCAAATCAAGACTAGAGAATTTTTATCTTATAATTAATCAATACAGAGCTATGCTCCATCAGTGCCTATGAAATCAAGGAGCTTCGTGAATGTCAAAATGATAAATACCAGAAACATTACAAATAAAAGTATAAACTATTTCTTTAGTTATGAAAAAAACAGAAGCACGAATCTTAAGTGATTGCAAATGACATCCGAAGAATCCAAGTTTGTTTCCATGAGTACGTTGCCGAGTTAGATGCAGCTAAGTTAGGCTAATGGAAGTTGTCGCTGAGCATCCTTTAGCATCCTTTGAAGCTAAGAAGCAAATTGATCAAAATAGCATAGGATGAGTTTATGTAACTTAGTGAATTAAAATACATCTAATAGGAATTAGGAAATCACACAAAAATACATATATACTTATGTGTATAGTTCTTCAAGAATTACTTACAATAATTGAGTTCCGCATTCAAAATTTAAAAATAAAGTTTTCTTGGTATACATTATCATACAAAAACTTTTGGTTTTCTAACATTGCTTTCAATCAAAGAGGATTAATAGATACTTCTTAAAGTTAATAGGTCTATGGTCAAGGAGTAATATCACTGAACCGAAATAGAATATGCAGAAATAAGTGAATCATACATGCATCTTGACAAAACAGAAGATAGGGAATCAAACATTCTGACAGAACAGAAGTTAGGGAATCATGCATCCTAACAATGTAGAAGTTAGGGAATCATACATCTTGACAAATAAAACATAAATTAGGGAGTCATCTCAACTTGAAAAAACAGAAGGTTCAAGGCTAGTCTTGTCGAATTTTAGTCATATGAGCCCTAGCTGCACCTAGTGTTCTACTGTTAAGGTTTTCTATGATTTATAAACATAGCTTTTACTGAAAACAATCATCATAACAAAAAGGTAATCAACCTCTCATATATTAACATAGTTTTTAACAGTGCTTTGAGAATTGGACCGGATCAAAAAAACTAGGAATTGGTCCCTAGTTAGTCTGATCAACCCCTAAAAACTGAAGGTGCAAAAAACTAACGAATTGGTGTTGACCCAATAAAAACTAAGGGAACCGGATAGGTTAGCAGTTCTCCCAGTTCCTGAGTTTGTCCTTGGTGTGTAGTGGCTTACGTTGCAGAGAGAAGATCTTGATCAAACATACTAGAAATAATAAAAACACCAAAGAAATCAAGAACAATATTCAATCTTTAGAACCTACCTCAAATATACATAAAATTGAAAACTTTTTTGAACTACATAGATTGCAAATCACCATAGTGGAAATCGACGATGTTGGAAATAAAGGACAAGTAATCAGTGGAGATCATCGACGGCATGCTTTGCTGCAGGTGGGCTAGAGATGGATGGATTTCAGGCGACAAATTTTGGTGGAGATTGATGGGATGCTTTGCTGTGTAAGTGATGTCGAACAGCTGCCACATACCATTTTCAACTGCTACTTCCCTCTATTTGCAGCCTCTGCCATTTCGTTTCCTTTCTGGAGCTTCTTCATGTTCTTCCGGTGTTTCTTTGAGGTTTGAGAGGAAGAAGAAAGAGGGGGAAATAGAAAGCCTCAAAAGTCATGTTGTTAACTTTGTTTTTTACTTTTTAAGTTTTTTTCATTTGTATTGGAAGCTTCAGGAGAAATCATTGGAAAGTAGAAATGCTAGTTTTTGTTTTGTTTTTTCATTTTGCGTTTTACTCTTTTATATTTTGTATTTTTGTATTTCTTCATTCATTTTCTTGGTGCTTTTATATTTAATTTATTATTATTTTGATCATCCTAGTGTTTGGACCAAATTCGTAACTTAAAATTAAGTTATCCAAAACAATTTTATTTTTTATTTTTTCTATTTGTTGTAACTTTAAATTTTAAATTATTTTTTATTTTGTAATTAAAAATATTGTATTGAGTCTTGATTATTAAATATTATGTCATGAAGATTGTGAGCTTATTTGAGTTGTAATGAAATTATTTAATGATATTTTAAGTATATTAGTATTTATTAGTAATTTAGTTGATTATTTTTATTTTAATTAATTTTTTTATTTAATTAATAATAATTATAATATAATATATTACTTAATATATATAATATATTAATTAAAAAACATTTTAATTCAAATCTGAATCGATCGTAGTTAAACTATTAACTCGTTACCTCTACTGATTGAATAACCAATTCGATTTAACGAAGAATGGTTTTTAATAAAACATTCAATTTCATAAACAGTTAACTCAATTCAATCATTTTCAATGCCATAATCTACTGCAATATCATTCCCTAAAGCATACGTATCTTTTTTAAAATATTAGAATATAGCCCAATTGCAAGGGTGTCTTTCAAATTATCAGAATTATACATCAAAAGGTATTTTTTCAGAAATACAGTTTATACCCCAAAAGGGTGCTTTTGAAAAAGTAAACATAAGCATGTGCATTGGGTAAAACAGGATTTGAAAACATATTCAATATACAAATAACTTAAAACATACACATAATATTACTAATACCCCTAGTTGCTAGAAGATATAAATCTCACTCACCAGACTTGATGCAGGCACTACTGCAGTACTAACCAGGGTATCAAATTCGTGCCATAAATATTTCAGGCTAAAACAGTACGAACAAGCCTGCCTATTAACCCCATATCTCTATGCTAGCTTTCCTTGAACTCTAGACCAGTTTATGGGTTACATAGCCGGCTTGAGCTTAAATTTAGTGGATATTATTTAGGTGAATTTTAAGATACAGTCCCACTTTGGTGCGCTGTAGTTTAGACTTTTTTTTTTTTATTGTTTTAAGTATTTTTTTATTTTTTTATATTAATAAATTATTATTTATATCATATATTTTTTTTAAGATTTTTTAAAACGTTTTTATATTTTTAAAAAATATTTTTGTTTATACATGAATAATATCAAAAAAATTATAGATAAATAGTGTATAAAAGATGTAAAAAAATTTAAAAAAAATTTAAAAATATTTTAAAAAATTCTCAAAAAATTATATAACATAGATAATAATTAATTAATCTTAAAAAAAATTAAAATAAAAAACACATAAATTAAAAAATTGGGATGTCAAAGTTATGCTACAGCCCCAAAATGGGGCTGTAGCATAGCAAATGCCTATTATTTATGTGGGCTTTGGCTCAAATTTAAGTTTATTTTAAATTTAGTTCATATTCATAAGTTAGATTTTGATTCAAACTCATAAGTAAAATCTTGACTTGATATATTATATTAGTTATTTTTTTTTCATTTTTATAAGTACAATCTAATTAATCATATTACTTTGTTTAATGATTGATTTAGCCTATCTATTTTATATATATCAAGTATATCTAAAAAAAAATATATTTAAATAGCTCACGAACTAATTAATTTATTTACACTCATATATATATTTTTGTATATATATACAATAAAAATATTAACTATAAATAAAAAATTATTTTATATATTTAATATCAAGATATTCAATTTAATACTTTTAAATTAATAACAAAAAATTTAAATATTATAACATGCATGACAAACATTATTTTATATATATATATATATATATA
>JASKGM010068603.1:0-16484 GCA_034509205.1 Ceratonia siliqua
GCCAAGATGAACACCATTAGGGTTCTTTTATCATGTGCTGCAAATTATGGATGGAAGTTACATCAACTGGATGTTAAAAAGGCCTTCCTCCATGGGGATTTAGAGGAAGAAGTGTACTTGGAAATTCCTCCAGGTTTTTCATCTCAAAAGACCAAAAGGAAAGTCTGCAAGTTAAATAAATCTCTATATGGTCGAAAACAGTCACCCAGGGTGTAGTTTGACAGGTTCAGCAAGGCAATGTTGAAGCTTGGCTATAAACAGAGTAATGCAGATCACACTATGTTTCTTAAACAAAATGATAGGAATATCACTATCTTTATTGTTTATGTTGATGACATAGTGGTAACAGGAGATAATGATGAGATAGCTGTATTGAAGGTAAATCTTTCCTGAGAATTTAAGACCAAAGACTTGGGAAAACTGAGCTATTTTTTGGGAATAGAAGTTGCTCGCTCTGAAAAGGGCATTTTTATCAACCAAAGAAAGCATGTTCTGGACCTGCTTCAAGAAATTGGTATGTTAGGGTGTAAACCGGCAAAAACTCCAATCATTGAAAATAATCACCTTGCGAATGGCATTGGTGAGATGGTAGATAAAGGGAGATATCAAAGACTTGTAGGCAAACTTATCTACTTATTTCATACTAGACATGATATAACCTATGCAGTTAGTATTGTGAGCAGATTTATGCATGACCCTCGCACTACACATTTGGAAGCAGTTTTTCGGATCCTGAGATACTTAAAGTCCTCACCTAGAAAAGGACTACTGTTCTCAAAACATGAATACCTAAAGGTAGAAGCCTATACAAATTCAGATCATGCTAGGTCTGTAGATGACAGAAGATCCACAACAGGATACTATACTTTTATTGGAGGGAATCTTGTCACTTGGAGGAGCAAGAGACAATCTGTGGTAGCTAGATCTACAGCAGAGGCAGAATACAGAGCTATGGCTGAAGGGATTTGTGAAGTCCTATGGTTAAGAAGACTTACTCAAGAGTTAGGAGTGTATGATGGGTCTTCTATCAATCTTTTTTGTGAAAATAAGACAGCAATAAGTATAGCACACAATCCAGTTCAGCATGACAAAACTAAACCCATAGAAATTGACAAACACTTTATCAAGGAGAAGATAACAGAAGGGATAATAAATATTCCCTACATCAAGTCCAGTAATCAAATAACTTATGTTTTTACTAAGGGTCTTCCTAATAAAAATTTTCATAGTTGTGTTTGCAAGATGGGCATGAGAGATATCTATGACCATCTTGAGGGGGAGTGTAGAATAATTTATTATTTTACTGAATGGCAGTATTGTAAATACTTGCAAGTAGTTAGGACAGTATAGTCTTTATCTCTTTAGCCCTATTTGCCCTACATATACACTAGAATGTATTTCCTTTCTTTCAGAAAATATATACAAAGTGAACCCTTTCTCTGCTCCCTCTGTCTTCTTTGGTTCTTTCTCTCCAACTAACCTTATCTCTCATTTTCAGTTGTTATAGTTAAATGAACAATATTTAATATTTGTAGTCGACTATTATTGGTATTTAGTCTGGACATGATAAAAAATTCTACCAGTATTAATTTATTGAAATCTAATTTCTTGAATAATTAATCAGTTATAGGACAACAGGCATCAAATTTTAATAAAATAATAATTGTATACATATTTTCCAACAACCAAACGTCTTTTCAGATAATCTTTATGAAGAGAGAGAGAGGGAGAGAGAGAGAGATGATAAAATAGAAACTAGAAAATATTTCCCAATTAATACGTAGCAATCAGTCAATTCAAATATGTCCCTATGTCCCTATATTACAGAGTCCAGTATGGAAGTACTAGTATGAAAGTCTTATTGGAATTGTCCACTACAACATTTGCATTAATAGACATACAAGAAATACTAAATTGAACGGATATTAGTTGATGAGTAGAAGCAAAAAACTCAGTGGATTTGGAAAGAACTAGTAGACGAGAATCAACCTCATAAATGGGCAAAGGTGGCCACAGGTCAAGATACAGTAAAGCTACAGTAACTGAATCAAGTGTAAACCATGCAAAATGATTACGTATAACTAGTGAATCCACGCAAACATGCATGTTATTAAGAATGCGGGCAAGACTTTAATAGAATCAGATTCTTTGGAACTTGAATAAAAATCATAAGTTTGTTGTTTATAGATTTCAAAGAGGTTCCTATGCTTACCCATACAGATAATAATCATAGCAGCCATGGCTGATTGGATAATCTCAGCTGCTTTTAAATCCCAAAGCCAAGTCATAGATGACTTTTGGTCCAAAGGAAACTGTACTTGGCAGTTATCAGGTCACTTAATTGAGTTTTAGTATCTAGGACTTATTTGGTGCAATCTGCTTTGATGTGTTGGGTTTCAACCATGATTCATTGGGTTTTAGTATTGAGTCTACTTATGTTGAAGGTCTTTTGAGAGGTCTTAAATTTGTTTCAGTTTGTTATAATTCCTAAGTCTTCTGAGTTTAGGAAACCAGTCTAACATTTAGTAGAGTTTAAAATTCTTATTTGAGTTGTCAGTGCGACTTTGTGATTAAAGGTTGAAGAACCGATTTTTTTTTTCTTTAAATCTGATCCTCCGCTTCCTTTTTCTTCAAACCTTCTCATATTGATTTTTTAAAATCCTCAACAATACTCATCTTACTTATCAGAATCCTAATTATTCAGAAATAAATTTGGCTGCTCCTCTAGATTTCCAGCAGGCAAATACTAGAAGATCAGCCACTTTTGCCAATTTCAAAACTCTACATTTGCAAGTATATCTAAATAAATCAACCATAAATCCCTTTGTATACAAAATTATAGACCTCATTCATTAACATTTAAAGGCCACCATGAGGAACAACTGGAATTTTCCTAAACCTGCCCTATTTCAGCAACTTCAAATGTCACTTTTTTCCCCATACAAATATAAGCTTCCAAACAGATTTGAATAGCTGATAACTTCCGGAAAACTACCACCATAGTGATAAATTGGCTTTAAATTCTTAAACAATTTACAATATCAAATATTTTGCAATGATATTAGCTGAGCAGTGAGACTTGTGGTCACTGAAATATTCTGTATTACCTAACTCAGTTGATTAACTACTCCAGTAAATGCTTAAAGGTGGGAGTCTAAAAGGCTTATCTGCTTGGAGGTCTGTGCCACTTTGCTTGATGTTATGTATCAAATCAGAGAGGAATAATAGATCCCTTATTGTAAAGAAAAGTACTCAGACGTCAGGACAGTTTGAGCATGATTCTGAGGATTATGTGTTCTTCATCACAAACAACACAGACTTTTTTAATTAGGAGCATCTAGTATACCTCATGGTCCTCATAGGCCAAAGTAGAAGTACCAGAGTAATAGTACAATTTCATTCATCAAATGTAAGTAAAATACCTTGGACTGCAAAACACTTTTTATGAACATTCCCTTCTCACTTGTAGGTAATGAAGTAGGCCATCCAATCTGCACATTAGAGATAATAAAAGCGGTATATGGCTTCAATAGTGCTTTCAACGAGGAAAACTACTGAATGTTGCCAATAAGCTCACTTTTTCCTACTATAGACAAAAGAAGAACTTACTCGGTTGAAATACAAAGATAGCATCTTTTCCTCATCACCAGCACTTCTCCTGGAAGAACATTAGACAATGCTTTACAACCGACACAGATATTCATACTGATAAGCATTACTCAAGAGTCAAGACATTTTCATATCTAATGACCAAAAGAGGATTAAAAGAAATTCACAGCATTTGCATAAAGCCAAGTTTGCCATCAACTGTTCCAATGGAAACTACTTATGGATTCGTGAAGTTAATTAATTGACTTAAACCATGTTAGCAAGTGCCAATGTGACACTACAAAAATCCAACTACATATACATGTATAACCGCACCTTACAAGATCTAAGTAGACAGGTTCAGTCCAGTTTGCACAATCAAGCCCAAGATTTTGAAATGCTTGGGGCACCACCATCAGGACAAATATGTTAGATTCATGAGCATCAAATCACAAATAGGTATGAGACCAATGACAATACGCTTCTTGGCAATACACATATATAAATGACGTATGCTCCTACCTGTATTGAAGGCTAGGCGATTGCCGACACGGTAAGCATCCATAAGGACTCTAAAATAACAAAAACGAATAAGAATTAGCTAAAAACCATAAATAATACTAGATTAAAGAACATGCCAGAAGTAAAATGAAAACAGAAGCTAGTGAACAGAAGACGGAAAGCAAACAAAATTCAAATATAAGTAAGTTCGAATCAAGAGGTGAAGAAAAGGAAAATTACCCATCAACCTCGAGAAGGACAGCAAGCTCTGGCTTCTGGAAGTGGGGGCTGGATGGCGAGCAAGAAGTAGAAAACCGAGTGAATCGGAAAACTTTTCGGGAAATATTAAAATGTAGCGGTTGAGTGGAGGAAAATTGAGGAAGCAGAGGAAAATTGTTTCTGAATGTACCAAGGTAGTATCTGTTATCTTTATTGAAAATGCGGGGAAGGCGCAGCGTGTAGAGCATTGAACAGGGGGCTGTCTCCATGGCAGTTGGTCCAGGCTCCGAGTGCCTACTGAACCCAATATGGCTTTGGTTTCGATTTTGGTAGGCATCCGAAGCACGATTCAATCCAAAGTCCATTTGTTTTTTTTTTTTTTTTCTCACTCAAAATACTTCTTCCAATTTTTAATTTATTATTTTTAAAAAATTTTAAAAAATAATTTTTATAAAATAAAAAAATAAAAAATTTATTTAGATAAAAAAATTTTATCAATTATTTTTTATATTTTTTTAAAAAATAAATGAAAAAAATAAGTTAAAACACAAAAAAATTATTTTTATTTTTTGTTTTTTAATTACTATTTTTAAAAACAGTTTTTAAAAACAACTTATGAAAACAGTCACACAAATAAATTTTTTTATTTTTATAGAACAAAAAAATAAAAAAATTATTTTTAAAAACTAAAACAAATAGCCTGTAAGCTCTCTTGAATATTGTTATCTAATTTTTATTTTTTTAAATTTAATTTTTAAGTTTTTTTATTTTAAGAAATAATTTAAAAAATAAATAGAAATAATTAGTTTTATTCATTTTTTGTTTTTTACTCTATCTTTTGATTTATTTTTAAATATTTTTGTTATAAAATATTTTTGTTTTAATTTGACTTTTTTAATTTTTTTTAAAAATTCTTTTATAATTTTTTTAAGTTATCTCTTAATATACAAATTTAAAAAAAAATAAAAAATTAAATTTCTCCGAAAAATAGTAGAGGATTCACCTTGAAATTTTTGTAAATAATAAATTGTACAAAAAGAAATAATTAGTTTTAGTTTTAAAATCTTTTAAATTGAAAAACTTAAAAATATATAGAATGAAAAAGCTTGGAAGGGTAATAAAAAATTCCTCCTAAAAAAAAACCAAAAAACTAGTCAAATATTCCCTTCCCTTTTCTTCTTTTTTCACATTCTAAATCGAATTTGGATCTAGTGCAACATGACTGATATTTTCGGCTCATCATAATCGTCCACGTGCGCATGAACAGTCACGATAATTTTAGTAAAAAAAGGTATGTCTAATCGTCATGCACAGATGGTCACAATTGGATATGACCAAATCCAAACCCTTCCTAACCTACCCTCAATAAAATATTTCAATCACCTTTCCATGTTGTTAATTTTACACGCATCTTTAATTTATTTCTAAAACATACACTGGCCTTTCTTATATTTTTAACATATTCAATAAAATAACTATTTTAAAAAAAATTAACATTATTATTAAAAGCATGAATTAGTCAATGTTAACTCTTCGTTATATATTTAAAAACTTAATAATATCCTTATAATGAAGAGAGATTAGTATTCCACTCTTTAAATAAACATCTTCATTGTTAATTGTGCTAATTTTATATACATTATTTCTGTTATTTTAGCCTAATTTATGTTTAATTCTCTTTGATTGCTGGTACTTAATTGATTTATTTCCTTACTTATCGAATCTTAGATGTTCATGGGCTTGCAAGAAGAAATTGAGCCAAAAGAGTTGAGAAAAAGTCTTTTGTCAAGCTTAATGGACCTTTATGTGGTAAAACACGCATATCTCCTAGTCTTGAGCTCCAAATCATGCAGATTCAGTGCCATTTGAAAGCTAAAATGCAAACTTCATATTTGAAGTGTAAGAGTCAATTCAAGTATTTTGAAAGCAGAAATCAACGTGCAATATGGGGGTGTTCATGGTTCATGACAAATTGCAAAACTGCTCAAACCAAAATAAACCGCATCTAAATCTAAACTAAACCGTAGGTCCAATAGTTTGGTTTGGTTTCCCTTCCTGCAAAATCGATTAACGCAATTCAATTTGAGGTTTAAACTGAACTGAACCACAAATTAAAAAAAAAAAAACTTACGCTATCAGCTATCATGCATACACACCCAAACAGAATAACGGCACAATCCACAAAGCCACTAGCACAAAGAAACCCTATCATCTATCAAAGTCATCTCTCATGCACTTGGAATATAACTCCTCCTTCCACTAGTAGACAATAAATCTAGGGTTTTAGCTCATCCGCCTTACTTCATCTGAGCTATTTCCGTAGTAATTTACTTGTTTTGTGTTCCTTTATGATACGAGATGGTAACCGTACGAAGAAGGTGAACAACCAATTCGTGGTCCCAGTTTAGTTTTGCATATATCTCACAGCACACAACTTGGAATTGAGTGATTCCAAAGCCAAATAAAAGAAGAGATTCTGAACTATGAAAATGAATAAAGAAACGCCCAAATACATTAAGTCTACATGGAGAAACAAATGCAAAAAAAGTACATCATGACAAGTGCAAAAATTAAAGAATAGGTTGAATAGATAAATGCCACCACCCTAAGGAACCCACAACCTTAGATATATAGGATTTATGCACTCATCACACTTTAGAATCCACCAAAGAGATACAAAAATGCAAGTAAGTTCACCACTTAATGGAATCCACCAAAGAGATTAATAGTCTGAAAAAATTCTTTTGACTCCTAAGAATTACAAATAAATATATAGTTCTTGGAACATCCCTCCAAGCATAGGAAAACTCAAAAATAAAAGCTTATTTTCATTCTCAAGGTCCAACAGCAGATTACTAAGCTATTTAATTAAGCAATAAATGCAAATTGTTGAATAATGACTTTCCTGATAGACTTTAAAGTATTGCTTGATCCATTTCAAACTAGACATGTAGAGCTTTCAACCAAGCACTCATGGGCCAAAATTAGACTTAGATCGAACATCCAAACATTCAAAGAAAGTTGGGCCTGATTCTGATTTCCTAACAGCATGAACATCTCTTGTTGAGCTTGGGTAACCTCTTGCTCCAAGTCTTAGCCTTCCAAATGAGATGCTCCTGCATCACTTTATTTCTAGTTACAAGAAAATTAAGTATGATACTTGAATTGAGAGCTTCTCGGTGTTGATTTTTGTATTAGGTACGAATTATTTGAGCTTGAGCTTGTTTTTTTAGCTTGTGACTTATAGATTTGAATTTTTTTTTCTCTCTCAAAAATACTTCTTCCTTTATTTTAAAAATATATACTTAATTCCATTTAACCTAATTTTGTTAATAATATTCTATCAACATTCATTTTTTTCAAAAAATTAACAAATTAAAATCACAAAGTGTATTGACAAAACAATCTTAGTATATTCTAAAACCCAAAACACTCTCAAAACTCATTCTTTCTCTTCCTTCATTGAACTCTTTCTTCTTCCTTGGCCACTGTCTTATTTCTTTGGGCACAAACCAAGATAAGGGTAAAGAAAGATTTTGCATTGACAAAATTACAAAAATAACATGTAGCAAAAGTGAAAAAATGTGTTTTCTATACTACTCATGAGTAAATGTGTTTTCTATACTACTCATGAGTTGCAATACTCCATTAGTAGCCTTTTATTTATTTTTCTTATAATATTTATTTTAAGAAAATTTAAAAGAATATAAAAGAAATTTGAAATAAATAAATTCCATAACACAAGTATTTAAAAAAATAAAAAAACAAAGACAAAGTAAAAAAAAAATTATTTTGTTTACTTTTTTATTTTTTAAAATTTTCTTAAAATAAAAAACATAAAAGAAATAAAAAGGTACTCATGGAGTATTGCTATTCCATGAGTAGCATAGAAAACACTGAGAAAAAAAAAGCTAATTTTTTTCTTTCATAGAACAACCAAGTTAATTCATACTCGATAAGAGTATGTGCAAGTTGACTAATCTCCTTTTATGCATGCTTTAGAAGAGGATTGACAGCCTTTCCAATCTTAGTTGCTTGGCCAAGTTAAATTCAAGCCATTAAAGGACTTACTTTAAAGGGCAACAGAGAAGCAAGTTCCAAAAAGCATGAGATTTGAGTGACTGACGGATGATTTAATTCATGCCTTAAGCAAGTTTCAAATAGCATCAACTAAAGCCTCCTAATGACTCAAATAGAACTGAATCAGATTGTTGTAACATGGAACAAAGCGCCATGAATTAAGGACTAGAGGATAAAAAAGAAGTTATTCATAGGATAAAAGAAATAAAATGTCCTCTGAAGACACATTTCTTTAAAATTATCACTACCCACCTCGTAAAGTTAGAAAGTAAAAAAGATTAACAAGAATTGATGCAGAAGATTAAATAAAAAAGAAAAAAGATAGCTAATTTGGAAATGGATGAACATAACAGAATATGTAATAAAATATAGGGGTATTATGGTTATATTAAACAAAAAATAAGCCACCAGAAGGCAACGGTGAACTTAACGTTGAAGAAGAGAGATTATTATTTGACTCTTATTAAAATCATGAATTAGTCAATGGTTAACTCTTCATTATATATGTAAAACTCAATAATACCCTTATAAAGAAGAGAGATTAGTATTTCACTCTTTAAATAAACATTTTTATTGTTAATTACGTGCTAATTTTATACATTATTTCTATGTTATTTTACCCTAAATTATGTTTAGTTCTCTTTAATTGATGGTACTTAAATGATTTACTTCCTCACTTATTGAATCTTAGATGTTCATGGGCTTGCAAGAAGAAATTGAGCTAAAAGAGTTGAGAAAAAGTCTTTTGTCAAGCTTGATGGACATTTCTATGGTAAAACACGATATCTTCCAACCCAAAGCTCTAAATCATGTGATTCCAATGCTATTTGAAAGCTAAAATACAGAGCTTTATATTTCAAGTGCAAGAGCCAATTAAAGCAATTTGAAAGTGGAAATCAATGTGCAAGTAGCATGCACAGGTAGACACATCACTTGAATAGAACTCAACTACTTACTTGTTCAAGTCAAATTATAAATCTTCAAGACTTTCTATAGATTTAAGGAAGATTTCAGCTATAAGATAAGCCCTAGTTTGCTTTCCAAAACACACAAGCAAGGAGGAGCAAGGTGACAACTAGCTTTTCTAAGTTTTTGTCAATTGTTTTGCAGTGTTTTGCTTTTATTTTTGTTGTTTTCTTTTCTTCTATTATGTTCTAAATTATTCTATTCTAGGGTCAAGATGGACCCTTGCCCATGAGTGTTCTACTTCTTTAGGCTAACTTAGTCATGTTTAATTATCTTTGGTTGAGTGTTTATTTAAGATCTTAATACTTCTAATTCCTTGATCACCAATTAGATAATATGCGTTCATAATTGAGACAAAAGCTGATGTAAGAATTAACTTCTAGGAATAAATGCCTTAGTTTGAATGCATGGTTGGAAGTGCTACATGAATTGAGTGATTCGTTAACAATTTCATATAACGATTTAATACATCCTTGTTTAATTAAATTCATGCACGGAATTGATGGGTTATTAAATAAGGATAGTTTATTAATGATGTATGGGAGAAATTATTAATTAATTAAGGAAATGGGAATCTTCAACCAAGGTAATTAACATAAGTAAGTGATGTTTAAGGGATAGAATTGAATTAGTTAAAGGTGAAATTAAAAATCCCAAGGTTTATTAGATTATTGAATTGCATTTTACATTTCCCAAATATTTGGCTGAAGTATTCTTTTAGTCCCTTCACTTTTCACTAAGGTTTAAGTTTATCTCCTAACTATTTTTGGTTCCATTAATGTCTCATAACTTACACAACAACTCTAAATTTGTGCATATTGTTAACACTATTAACCTCACTAACAAAATTTGCTGACATGTCACTCACGAGGCAAGCTAAATACCAACATGGACATTTAATTGTTACGTCACATGTTGACATTTAACTCCTCCAAAATGACATCATTTCTCCTAGTTGGCTTCTCCATCATAACTGAAACATTGTCATTTTGTAGTTCCTTTTCAATCAGGATCACTCTCCTCCTTCTCCTTCACGTATGATCTCCTCTTTGTATACATGTGATGTGGGTCAATGCAAAAATTATCTGTATCTCACATGACGACAAACATTGTAGCAACCTACAAAATATTTTCAAAGTTCATAACATTGTCAAAATCCAATGAATAGAGACTTCATAATATGAGAAACTTTTAAATAAAATTGATTTAGTGACCTCAATTCCTCAAAAATGGAACAAAAAAGCAAACGGTCTTACAAAATTATTAAGAACACACTTCACAAAGACAAAACCCGACCTCCTCTTGCTCAAAAGTCAAATCAACTGGCTTGCCCTTATAGAGGTCTTTACCCTACAAGGCTAACAAAGAGGTGGGAAAATAACACCATTATGAACCAAAGCAGCCCACTTTTTCTTCCTATAGCCAAAACAAGGAAGAAGTTTTGTAGACTTGGAATATTTTGAATACTTGCGTGATTTCTTTGACTTCATAGCCTATTTCTTAAAAGATGCAGAACCAGCCTTCTAGCTTTAATAACCTTTTGAATCTTCTTCATAGACGATAATTTATTCCCTTATGCGACCGACTTTGCTCATCTTTAGGAAATAAGAATATGATCATCATCATCATCAACAACCTTTGGCTCATATTTCAGTAGCAATGGAGAAGGCACTAGGGAGAAACAACATCATTTTGAAGGAGTTGAATGTTAGCATGTGACGTCGCGATTAAATGTCCAAGTTGATAATTAACTCTCCATGTGACTGACACGTCAGCAAATTCCATTAATAGAGTTAACAGAGTTAATGGTGGGATAAATTTGGAGTTGTAATGTAAGTTATGGGACATTAATGTAAACCAAAAATAGTTAAGAACCAAACTTGAAACCTGATGAAAAGTTAAGGGACCAAAATAAGAATTTAGCCCAAATTTTTTCTTTGACATTTTGCTTTCTTATAAAGTAGCATTTGATTTCCTTAATTTCTTTTCCAAATAAAATAAGGATTGATAAAATTGATAATTAATAACAGTCTTTATGGGACGATATTCTAGACTCAACTCCTATATTACTTGAACGGATTCGTATACTCCTATATTACTTGCATAGTTGCCAGAGATTGACTTTAGTAATATCAATAATAGTTAGTTCTAATTTTAATTTAGAATGCTTATTTTTATTTTTAATTATTAATTCTTTTTTTTTCAAGCACTTGGTAGAAGGTGTATGAGACTCAAGAAACAAACAGTCGTGTAATTTGATCTTAAAATAGAGAGAACAACTAGGCTTACAACTAGATAAAAGAAGGCTGCTTCAAGCTAAAAATAGAAGGGCATTAAGAGATTATGCAACTCCCTTAGCGAATAAGAGTACATCAATTCTTGCAAACAACTTTCAGATCAAGCATGCCATTATTAGGATGATCCAACAATCAATTCAATTTAGTGGGACACCCTCAGATGATCCAAACACTCACATAGAGAACTTTTTGGAGATATGTTTCATTTAAATATAATGAGGTGTCACACAGAAAAATTTTAAAATTATACGTACATATAATTTTAAGATGAATGTTTCATATCAAAAAAATGGTTGTAAAATAAGCAACGATGTTATGTATCCCATAGTTTTGAGTAATATGCAACATTTAAATTTAAAAGAAATTGTAAACAATTTGGAATATTTGTAGTAATTGGGAATATTTGGTTGGAGCAGTATACTAGTATTTTCATTTTTTAGGGTTGTTCCCCTGACTTTATATGCCCTATGGGCAAGGATTTTATTCAAAACTTCTATGTGGTGTTTGGCTTTGGTTTTTTTTTTCTTCAGGAAGTGTCTCTTCTAGATAGGCAAAGGGATTAGGTAGTCTTGCTCTATGTTTAACTATTTTCTCCTAATTTTGTTTAGTCTAGTTCTTGACCTTCTCATAAGAGGATATCCTTCTCATTGGTATTTCTTTCTTCTCAATATAATTGCTTCTTTTATACCAAAAAAAAAAAAAGAAGTGATTGACTAGATGTGCCATATTGTTCTCATATAAATTTGTCATTTTGGATGAAAAATGATATTTTCACACTATATTTACCCTACCACTAGAGGTAATCATGGGATAGGTATATTCATGGATATGCCTTGCCCAACCTATTAAGTGAAACACACTTATCCAATTAAAAATATTACAAGCTCATTCTAATAAATCAGGCCTAAGCCAATATAATCAAACTTGTCCAAGCTTGGCCTAGATATTGTCTAGGCCATGCTTGGACACTAGCATTTTGGTACCTAACCCAAGTTACTTATTTGCAAGATTACAACTTATTAAGTTAAATACCTATATCCAATTAAACAATATTACAAGCTAATTCTAACAAATTAAGCTTAAGCTTATTATTACAATCAATCCTGTCTAGGTTGAGCCTCCTGGACATTAGTAGCCAGGTTCTCAACCCAAGTTACCTATCTGCAAGACTGCAAATAGTATCCTGTAGTATCCACTAGATCACGACATCTCTAGTCTCTCTTTCCCCGCTGAGTTGCTTTCTCGCTATCGTCGTCCAATCTCTACCGAAGAATTATTGTCGTCCTATTTCCTTATTCAATGGGTGATTTTGGTCTGATAGAAGCAACTTTGTTTCTTCCTAACAGTATCCCAAAAACTTAACAAGGTTAGGATGAGAAAGGCGTCTAGGAAATTTACTTTTAACTGTACCACATGAGTGAAACATTAATGTATTAACAAACTGTTCAAGTTTATAATTAGTAAAGTTTGATGAAACATGAAATATTTTCCCACAATACTTGGTTGTTGTGTGCTGGAGATAGAGAGAAGAAAGAGGGGGATTATAAATCAATACATTGGCACTAATGCTTAATGCAATTCTAGACACAAAATTACAATTTTTTACACGTGATGAAACTTAACTATCTTATTCAAGCACCTCAAAATTTTGATGAGTTTAAAGTATACATCAGAAACCCAACCTATAGCTCTGAATGGGAAGCAAACAAGACCTGCAACTTTTTAAATTTAGCTACAATATCCTTGTTCATGTTGTAGTTATATCTATATTAGGATTGTCAATTAGGGCCAACCCTTGATAAGTGGAGTCAAAAAAACCCTATTCTTAAAAAGGCTTAAAATATTCAACCCGACCTTAACCTAGTTATAGGGATGCCTTGGTATCTCTCCTTAAACTAGTTATAATTTTTTCATAAATACTAACCCCTTCTCCTAATCACCATGCCTTATTATTTTATCTTACACATGCATAATTTTAAAATGCAGCTCAACTACGTTTTTCCTAGACTAATTGTATAGGAACATGCACTCAGCTAATTTGATGTTTTAATTTGACATATAATATTCTTTTCCTTTCATCATTCCAATTTAGAATACATGTGATCTTGGAAGTAATAAGATAGTAATGACGTACAAATGTAAGCTTTTTTGAGGTGAGATTTTAAATACTTGATAATTATTCAGACTTATATTTATTATTGTTTATAATTTTGTAATTATTTTCATATCTTAAAAAGTATTTTTATTATTATTGTATTAAAACATATATTGAACATAAAAAAAATCAATTAGTATAATGGCTAAACTCGAACTTTCCCTATAAACTTGAGTAATCATAGCATATTAGCAGGCTTCGCAGCAGTCTAGCAGAGACGCCACCTTGTAGGCGTGCACCATCGCCCACTGTGAAGCTCTGTTGTAGACGCATGCCACTATCTCTATTGCATCTCCAAACACCATTCTTTGCCACTGTTAAGAAAGGAGGAAGGCGTTCATCTGGGTTTTTTTTTTTGGATTTTTTCATCACAGCAACGAGTATATTAGGTTATTTTCCTAGCAAGGTAATCTCTCCTATTTCTCTTGCTCTTTGCTCATGTCGATACCTGTGTCAGGATGAGAGATCGGTCTTAGGTCAGGTTAGGTCGGTCTACATGTATCCTGTCAAAAACAAGTTACGGGCTTAAAGTTGGGGTGCAAGACTTATGCTCCGATGCTTAAGTTAAGTTCTATCTGAGTTAAATGCTAGAAAATAATAAGTATAGTTCAAATCAATCATACCTGATGGGAGGGTATTTATAGGCTGGGCAAGCACCCTTTGGTTTCTCTAATTGTCTTTTGCTATTGGGCCCTTGTTTTGGGCCCGTTAATTGGGTCCTCTGCACTTGTCTAGAAAAAATGCAGTCAAGGCGAGATTCGGGGGTTCCGAGAGTTTTGGTTGGGGAGAATCTATCCAGCTGAGATTGAAGGTTTTTTATGGTGACTGGTGTATAAGGTGTCGCAATTTTTAGCCATTGGAACTTTTATCATGAGCATTAAATCATGTTCGATGTGACCCTTGTGCTTCCCAAGCCTCTGTCATACTCTATAACTCTGATTTTTCAGTTGTTAAGATTGGGTATTTGGGTTATTGCTCTTTATTTCGTTCTGAGTTTGGGTTATTTTCATAGCAAGGTAATCTCTCTAATTTCTCTTGCTCTTTGCTTTGATTTTTAGTTGTTAAGATTGGTATTTAGGTTATTGATATTTATTTCGTTCTAAGTTTGGGTTATTTTCTAAAATGGAATTTGGGTTATGAGTTTAAATTAAACTCTTCTCTAGTTCTTTTTTAATTGTAATATGATATAGCAATGGAGCAAATGGATTATTAACACTATGTCTACTCTATTTTAATTGTGTATTTGCATTGCACCCTCTAATCTAGCAATGGAGCATAGAGATTACTATTCCCATTTCCAACAATGCAATTTGTTTTGTTTTGTATATGCAATGAACCCTCTGAAATCTTTTCCCTATCATATCAAATATATGTTTTAGCTGTTACATTAGTAATTTATTTGCACTACAATTTGTTTGGTGTCCTGAGACTAAGCAATGAAGCAGAGAGATTATTAATTGCTTAGTAATTTTGTTATATCTTTATATCATTTCATTAGATCCAAGATGAACTAGAGCTTATGAATGAAAGGCTAAAAAGTACTACAGTGCCATCACCAAACTTACCTACTAAAAGGAGGACTTAAATGATTTAGATGAGCATACTATAAATGAAAGGAAAAAAAGTAAAAAAAATGAAAGGAAGAAAAAGGTAATTTTTGTGAGAGATGGGAATTATGAGAAAAGGTCCTCGTTGGGAATTATGTGATTTCTTTTTCCTTGTATATGACACTATTAATTCTGTAAAAGAAGTAGGAGGGATTTCCTACGTCAACATGCCTGCCTTTCTTCTCTTCCATGGTACATTTCCCTTTTTAACTGTGCCTTACCACTCTAACTAACACTCGTAAGGCTTTCATTCTGGGATACTTGGAGCACATCAACAGATTGGACAATAGAACCATAATAATTGGACAAACTCTAATAATCAATCACGAGTGTTCATTTAGAGAAAGCCTCACCGTATAATTTAACCCATAATAATAGTTAATTGCCCTAGAGAAGCCTATCATTTTAATGACTACCTGTGACTACTCATCTTCTAACTCAATATTCAATAAATCACACTTATAATGCTTGATGTTTTTTCTTCACATGCTTAATGTCATAACATCTAGAGAATAATTTATTCCTTCTGAATTAACTACTTGATGGTATGGACACTATGATATTGATTATGCAATTAAGCCAATTAAGCTTTTTTATGTTAATTTTGTGTCTACTTTGATTGTAAGGTGACTATGATTATGGTTATGCAATATAAGCCAGGCTATTTGGTGACAACACTGTGTTTACTCTGTTTTAATTGTGTCTTTGCTTTACTTTTAATTATAGAATGCACCACTAGTAATCATTGATGGGATTAGGCTTAAAATCCACACACATAAAGCTGGCTTGGGCTAAAGTTTAGCACAGGAATGTGAGCCAAATTTAAGATGGGATTAGGCTTAAAGCCCACACACATAAACCTCACTAGGCTTAGCCTCTAGTTCGGTCCGATCTAACCCATGAATAGGCCTAGTCAAAACCTAACTCATGAATGTGAGCCAAATTTAAAATGGGCTTAAACTTGAGCTTAAGCCACACACATAAAGCTCACTAAACTTAGGGGCAGTTTGGATGGGCTTGTGCTTTTAATCAGATGCTTTAAATAAAAGTGATTTTTTTTAAAAAAGCAGG
>JASKGM010068614.1:3291-16481 GCA_034509205.1 Ceratonia siliqua
CTTTTGACATTTGATGTTAAACATATCATCAAAAGTAGAACTTAAAATTTTATAGCAAGCTTTTTACCTAAGCCACCGACAGTTGTCGAAATCAAAGTTACCATACGCTTTACTTCATGTAAAATCATATATCAAACATCACTTTTGAGTCGAGGGCAATATCATTTTTCAAAAAATTTCATATCCTCCTTGAATTTCTTTTTACAAAGTCCAAGTACTATTTCATTAAAGTAAAAAAAAAATTACAAGTTGCAATTTAAAATATACTCCCCTTAAAAGATGATATGGTTCGTTACTCTCATTCTCTAAAAGGAATATATTCCATAATTCATTGAAGTGATAATAGTGTCCACTCACAGAATTGGTACTTGCCTAAAGTACTGGGAAAGTCCCTAAAATTGAAGAATCACTCTGGATCTTAAATAATTTGGGAAATCATTTTTTTAGCAACTAGTGTATTGCTTTGAACTTCCCAAAGCATCCAAAACCAATAAATTTCAGATTAGGAGAGTTTGGGTATAACCTAGGAAATTAAATTATGCCGTACGCGAAAACGGCACTAAATTCTTTACTGTAAAGCTCAGAAACTTACTCACAAGATGATTTCAATGTAGAAATCATTCCCTCAACACCACAGCCTCAATATCACACACCAACACCTAATTAATCCCATCAAAATTAACCAATTGAAATCCAAGAAACAATGTAGGAAGGTTAGATTTAAGGTAGAATAATGAAATGGAAGAGAATATGAATAGATTACTTTAAATGTGCAAGATTCTGTCCAAAACCACCAAAAACCCGAGAGGAGCACAAAACTAACTCTTTTTATGAAATTTCAGCTAAGCAACACTTTCATAGTGGTTGCTCCACTAGGGCCAGTCGATTATGCCCTTCATACTGGTCGACCGAACTGGTCAAAATGGCAGATTTCTAAAATCTGGCCCCACAGCCACGCTTGTTAGTCCTAGGGCCTCCTGCTTTGGCATGTCACCTGCACAATACCCATAGAATACATCAACTTCCACAACCAACCCTTATGCTCCAAAACCATATAAACATCAAACTAGCACTAAGATGAAAGACAATACCATACTAAGATGAGGTATGGTTCCAAATTAATAATCAGCAAGATTACCATGAAATCCTTGAATTACACGTCTAGGTTTTCATCAAGAACAAAAGAAATGAGTAACTTAAGGTGTAGATAAGATAGAAAGGATAGAAATCAAGTTAAGATCCACAATTCAAAGAGGGAGAGGTCGGATTTTACCTCCCAAAGCTTTACCTTAAACTGCTCCACCGAAACCCCAGCTGCCCACCATTAGACGATAAGGTGTTAGTTGGATTTTTAATAGAACCCGTGAAGTCCAGTCAACCATATTGCTTAGTTCGGTCGATCGGACCTAAAAAATTATCATAGAATAGCATATTGATTCAATGGGGAATTCTTCACATCTTACCCTACTTCCTATGCAGTCAGATGCAAAAAAATACCCATTAAACAAGGAGAACAAAATTTAAACTTAAGCACCTTGAAAAACAACCAAAGAATCTTGAAACAAATTATTTTTAAAGGAGTTTTTAAGGATAATAACAATATGAAACCTACCAAGGTATATGAGGATGCTCCATAGCTCTCCAATCACTATGAATAACCCCCAAGAAAGAAAACCTAATGTTCATAGAGAAAACTTTCATTAAATCCTTGCTCAAAGTAGAAAACCAAGAAATTTGGCTTAGATTAGGTTCAGGGACTAAAGAATTGCTATCCTTATTGCTTACCTTATTGTCTGGGACTAAAAAAGAATTCATCCACTTTCAATATGCTGCCCACAACCTCTCTCCCCTCTTGTCCCTTCGGTTTCAACCCAATTAGGGCTGTATTCATAGAATTTTGCAAAGGACAGGTTAACCGGACCTTGGTCAAAAGAATATAAGCCCAATATGTTTCTATGACAACATCAAGGGTCTTAATTAAGAACCTTCTCATGTTCAAACCCAAAAAAAAGGCTTATAACCATGAAATGAAATTGTCACTCATAAAACTTTAAGTAGGTTACTAAAAGATCAAGGGTGGAGGGTAGGATATGACAAAATCACAATATACTATTAAATTTTTAATAATTCACTAGTAATATTAGTATTGAAACAATTCAATACTAGAAATTTCTTTTTTCTTTGGATATATTTTTTGGACATGATTTCTTGATTTTGATAATTATATAAAATTATAATTATAAATCAAGTTATTTATTTTTCTTATATTTCAGGGTTTTATAATATAATAAAAAAAAGTTACATATATATATATATGTGTGTGTGTGTGTGTGTGTGTGTGTGTGTGTTATTTATGTTTGAGACAAACATACATATAAATTATAATTTCAAGATATTTTTCATAAGATATGATCTTAATTAATTTTCAAAGACCACTTTACAATATTTTAATAGAAGATATGATCATCTTGTAATTAAATTTTCTCAAAGGTTCTTTTATACATTGATGACACTTAGAAAACACTTTTTTATTTTTTTATTTTAAGCCTTATACTTTTCTTTTTAGTTTTTTCTATTAATGGTTAAATTGAAGGCTTACATTTCATAGTACATAATTTATATGCACATAATTGGACTCGACAAGAAGTAATATTCATATTCTGTGCTCACATTCTTTTTGTGTGTCTTCTACTCAGACCAAAAAGTTACCTTTAATGGCTTTGGACTTTTGTTCCTCTATTGCATCTGAGCTTGTCAAGGATCTAGTGTGCGAAGCGGTACATCAAACTCGTTATCCATTTCGCTTTAGCAAGTATGTCAAAGAGCTTGGCAATGAAAAAGAAAATTTGTCATCACAAAGAGCAAGCGTGGAGGATCATGTTAGAAAAGCCAAACAAGAAACTCAAAAGATTGATACTCTTGTTGAGAAGTGGTTGGATTTGGCAGACACTCTCATCAAAGATGCCATGGAGTTGGAAGAAAAGGCAAAATCAAACAAGAGTTGTTGTCTAGGACATTGTCCTAATTGGTTTTGGCGATGTCGCCTAGCCAAGCTTATAGAAAGCAAGACAAAGGAAATGATTGATCACAATAAAAAAGGAACATTCGAGCAATTTGCACGCCCTGCTACACCTCCCGGCATGACATACTATTCTTCAGAAGGTTTTGTGTTGTCTAAAAGTACAAAATCAGCTTATGATAACATTTTGAAGGCATTACAAGATGATGACGTTTCTATGATTGGATTGTATGGAATGGGGGGTTGTGGTAAAACAACCTTGGCAAAAGAAGTGGGCAAGGAGGCAGAGCAATTTCTAAACAAAGTTGTCTTTGTTGTTGTGTCCAATTCTGTAGATGTTCAAAAGATTCAAAGTACAATTGCAAGGCAACTAGGTTTTAAAATTGGGGAAGAAGACGATATGGCTAGACACTTATGGTCGAGATTAGCTAGTGGAGAAAAGATTCTTATAATTCTTGATGACGTATGGGGAAAGCTTAATTTTGAAGTCATAGGGATTCCCTTTGGTTCTAATTACAAGCAATGCAAAGTTCTCTTGACTACAAGAAAACTAGAGGTATGTACTTTGATGAATTGCCAAATAAACATTCAACTAGAACTCTTAAGTGAAGATGATGCATGGGATCTATTCCAACATTATGCACGCATAGATACAGCCTCTGAAGCCTTGAAAGGCGTAGCACATGAAATTACAAATAAATGTAAAGGATTATCTATTGCAATTGCAGTAGTGGCTAGCACTTTGAAAGGCAAAACTTGGGCTGAGTGGAAGGAAGCATTGGAAACATTGAGAGATTCTGAGCCAATAGATATTGGAGAAGGTCTGCAAGATCCATATAAATGTTTGAAGTTAAGTTATGATAACTTGAATAATGAAGGAGCCAAGTCACTCTTATTGTTATGTTCAGTATTTCCAGAAGATTATGATATTGATGAAGAGGAGTTAGCTAGATATGGAATAGGGTTGGGCCTGTTTGGAGAACTTGACTCATTCGAGAGGCTAAGGAACCGATTGAGCGTAGCTAAAAATAAGCTCATTGATTCTTGTTTATTGTTGAAAATAGATGATGAACAAATTGTCAAAATTCATGACTTGGTTCGTGATGTAGCGTTACGGATTGCAAAGGAAAGCAATAAGTTGATTGTAAGACCTGAAAGGAGTCAAAAGACATTGAACGAGTATGGAAGTGTTAAAGAAAATACATTAAGATATATATGGTTGGATAAAGCACATTCATTTCCACATGTGGATTTTCCCAATCTTGAATTCTTATATGTCTCATTCGATATAGAAAATCCTAAGGAAAATTCATTTCTACCATACGAATTTTGCAGAGGAATGAAAGAGCTAAGAGTTTTGCAGATTTGCAGCTACAATATTTTTGATTTACTAATTCTACCAAATTTGATGTCATTCCAATTCCTAGCTAATCTTCGTTGCTTACGACTAGAAGATTGGAATTTAGGTGATATCTCAGTTCTAGAGAGTCTAAAGAGACTTCAGACTCTTTCGTTGCACAGATGTTCCTTTGAGAAAGTTCCAAATGGAATTATTGAACTGAAAAACTTGAGATTGCTAGAGTTGTTTCATTGTGGAATTAAAAAGAATCCTTATGAAGTGATTGGAAGATGTTCACAACTACAAGAATTATATTTTGATGGAAATGGTGGTTTCCAAAATGATGATGAGAAAAAGCAAGCTATGGATTATTTTGATAAAGAAAAGGTTTCCCCGTTATTACAGAGGTATTGCATAGAATTTGGTAAGGGTATTAGCCTCAATAACTTGTCAACATCAAGAGGCTTATCTATTGAACATTTTGATGCTTCCACTACAGATGCAACAATCAAAGATCTAGTGCAAAGGGCAGAGGTCCTTTATTTGAAAGAAATTCATGGAGATTTTAAGAATGTCTTCCCTGAGATGATTCAAAGAATAGGAGGTATGAATGAGTTAACTGTGTTGGAGATTGATAATTCTGAAGAGATAAAGTGCCTTGTTAACACTTCCAATTATCTTTCAATTGAAGTTCAAAATGTCATTTCTAAGTTGGTTAAGCTACAAATAAGAAATATGAAGCATTTTGTAAGTTTGTATGGTGGTCCATCTCTAAATGCACATCAAATACAGTACTTTCGCAATCTCAAGGTCTTGAGAATTTTTGATTGTCCAATTTTGACATATGTCTTCACATTTGCCTCAGCTCAAAGTTTGGTAATGTTAGAAGAGTTGCAAGTTGAAGACTGCAATGGGCTGAAGCATATACTACCAGATGAAACACATTTGATTGAACAGAGAAATGGATTTGTGTTCCCAAAGTTAAAACAACTCTTTGTTCATAAATGCGAACAATTGGAATACTTGACACCATCCTATAGTCAGGGCCTTGAACAATTGGAAGCAGTGAACATAGATGATGCTTGTATGTTGGAATATTTGTTTGGCCAATCCAATCAACAAAGCGAAAATCAAAACGAGTTGAGGTATATATGGAAGGGTCCCACACCATTTATCAGTCTTCAGAATCTTCGCCAAATGAGAATATTGGGTTGTACAAAACTAAAATGTATCTTGCCACGCTGTATTGTTGGAAGCCTATCTCAATTGACGGAGCTAGTTATAGTTGACTGTGACGAGGTAGAGCAAATCATTGAGGATGAGGAATCTTATAACGCAGGTACTCTTCATATGCACCTAGATACTTTTTTAAATGCCGTTTCGCTTTTGTATGGGTCAGATTAATATTTAAATTATGATAAACAAATTTAAAAACTACAAAAAATTCAATTGCCGTTGAAAAATGCTATAACTTTTACTTTTGGAACTTTTTGAGAGTAAAAGCCTACATTTGTATTTGGTCTAATTATTTTAATAATGCTTTTTCTGGTATTTTTTAAAAGGAAAAAGTAAATTTTATGTTCCTTATAGTTGGCCTGCCATATATGCATCAAAACCAAATTCAACATTTTTTTCATTTATATTTGAGTTAATTTTCATTTTTATTTTAAATAAATGTTATCTTTTTTTTCATCACGGTCCCGACGTTTTATATAAATTCTAGTCTTTTTATAAATCATTTTAATAATAGCTTAACAAATATTTGAATGAAATTAATAGAAAGGAAGAATTTAAAATTTTTATGAAAGGACAAAAATAAAATAAAAAACATTTATAAGAAAATGAAAATTAAGCAATATATAAGGGAGAAAAAAATTTAGTTTTGCCGTTTGCTGACAGTGGTTTTTTAGAATCATCATAGGAGATGCTTTAAAAACAGTTTTGATTGTTGTAAATTTAAAAATTCTGAAAATACTTCTCTGTTTTAATTAAATTCAAATATTAACCTTATTAAATTACTGTTATATTTTTGTTACTCTCGTCTCAGTTATTGTCTTCTTCTTTTTTTGAAATGTTACAATTTTTGAACTGGCTCTTATTTTGCTTTCTAGTGTCTTAAATAATTTTAGAAATGAGCTTTAAAATAAAATTATAGAAGAAAACAAATTTTTATAGGACATCGTTATGAAATATGTAATTTAAATAATTATCAATAATTATAATTTGTCTTAAAATATATAAAGTAGTTTCAAAATTTTGAGGAACTACGTACTATTCATTGCATACATGATAATGGAAAGATACATATTTACAATTGATGACTATCCACCACTCATCTTTTATTTTAAAATAATAAAAAGAGATAATGAGAAGAACACTTTTAAATATTTTTAGTTTAAGAATATGTTATTTTAAGAGCAAATTATTTTTCCAGTATCTACATCATTTTGGAATTAATTCTTGAATTTATGGTATAAAAAAATAAAATAAAAATGGAAATATATTATCCTCTCAAAAGAAAAGGAAAAGAAAAATAAAGAAACAATTTGTTATGAGCACAAGCATTTTTTTCAATTTGTGAATTTCTAATTGCTTTTCTCTGTATAAATGTTTTCAGGCTCATTTAATTTGTGCAGTCTTCGAAGCCTACATGTAGTTTCGTGTCCAATGCTGAAATCATTGTTCACATTATCCACGGCTAAAACCTTGACGTCATTGGACTCTTTAGAGATATCCTACTGTGACGGGCTGCAATATGTTATAAAAGATGAGAAAGTTTCGTGTCCAAGATGATCGGCGGGCCATGCTTCAAAATCTCAAGAACCTATATCTCGAACGTCTACCCAATCTCATTGATATATGTCCAGGGTTTCCGTTGCAATCTGTTCAAGATCGTGAAGTATACAACTGTCCAAAACTGATTCCAGGTGCACAATGGCTTTGATATAGTTATGAATCCCTTTCTGTTTCCGGCTTTCTGCATACAAGTTATATATTGGTAGAATGTTAAATAATTCCAATTATGATTTTCATTAATTTGACATCAATATAAGCAATATCCGTTAATAATTAGAAGGACCTCACTATAACTACTAGTAAGAGAATACTATACAGAAAGATATCTACATTTTTTATGCAATATATGTGAGAAAATCTATTACATAACTCACAGTATGTGAAAATTGTGTATATGTGAAAATTAGAAGCAATAGAGATAGAATCACGGGAAGAAGACCAGAGGAATGAATTAGAGATAACGGCGCCCGAAGAAAACAAGGTAGTTTCCCTACGAAACGGTCCAAGTGGCATTGACCTCAACAAGGCCCAAGAGACAGTTTTGGACTTGGCAAAGCATTCAGAAGTTTCGTGCCAAGAACCTAAGGAAGGTACAAAAAGACCAAAGATCGTCTTGATAATTTCAATTTTGAAGCTGGTCCCTTAGGTAAAATTGTTTTGGTACCTTGGGTGCACCTTATTCAGGTGTCTCATGTCACCAAAATTTTTCAAAGGTAGGCGTACTCTATTTTACATGAGGAATGCTCCTCTTATAAAAACAAACATCTCTCATAAAACTCAAAATATTTTTTTTAGTCAATCTTACAATTCATTCCATCTTTTTTACATTATCTCACTACATGTTGATTGGCTAAAAGAACTTTTTGTGAGATATATTTTTTGTGAGAGGAGTATTTCTCATTTTACATGGTGCTAGAGGCAGTTTTAAAGAAATTGAGTGTAAGAAAACATTTAAATGCCATAGAGCACCTTCTGAGAATGGCCTCTTAATAATTTGTCTCTGTCTCTATCTTTTCTTATTGATATTCTTGTGGCAAACTTGCCATGACCATGAGAATTTTACACTTAGATCTTGATTGCATAAATGCATTATTTCATTCATTCATATTTTTTTTGTAATGTATCTAACAACTTAAACAATATATACTACACACACAAAAATTTAGTTTAAGAAAAATATTTTGATGCATTTAAATATTTACAAAAAACTTAAAAGCTGTCACCCCAAGAATGTGTAATTTATTCATGTATAGATACCAATGAAATGTTAAAAAAATGTTATGCTTGTAAGTAAAAAATTATTTATTTAATTTAAAACATGGAATGTCGGTAAGTTAGTAGGTTTGGTTTAGTGTTGGGGTATTTGTGTAGTACCTAAGAGGACATAGGTTGAAACCCTAGTATAGTCATCATTGAGGATTTAATAGAAAATATAGAATTATCAATTTTTCCATTAACAATAAGTTAAATTCTTTTTTGTGACTAAATTACTATTTTGGTCCTTTGACTTCATTCCTCTTTTGTCCCTTATCTTGTTTTTCTTCTATTTTAGTCATTTAACTTTCTAAACATTCCAAATATGCCCTAAATTGTGAACTCCTTCCATTTAGTTAACAAAAATATATGTGTTAAAGTTAGCATTGTTGTTAACTATATTGGCGGAGTTAACAATTTAGAACTTATTTGAAAAGTTTGGGAAGTTAAAAGACCAAAATAGAACCAAAAAAAAAAAAAAACGGTGAGTAACTAAAGCAAACTGAAAAATAAAGGTAAAGGACCAAAATAATAACTTAACCATATTTTTTCTTTTAAAAAATTGGGTGAAGTTAGGTTATTTCAGATAAAGAATAATATATAAAAACCAAAAAGATAAAACTTATATCTTTTATGCAATATAAGTGAAAAATATGTGTTGCATAATTCACATCACATTAGATTACATTCCCCAATTTTTATGATTTTTAAATCTTCTCATTTCATGCCATTTTGAGTAGAGGAAGAAGGAAAACAATTAAAAGAAGAAAAGGAAGAAGATGAACACAAGAGAGGATTAAAGGTAAGAGTGGAGGAAAGAAATGTAACTGAGCAGAGTAGCATAAATAGCCCAGCAAACAAAAAAGTTCAGAAGGAAAAAGCAGGAACTTCTTTTGTAGATGATCCATCAAAGGCTGCGGTGGCTGATCAAAAGGAAAGTAAGGATGTTGCTTCTCACACTTCAACAAATCAAGATATTAATTTAAGTGTTCATTATGCAATTTCATATATCTACAAAACAAATTCTAAAGAAATCAAACCAAATGAGTTCTCTAAAGCAGAGATGATGAAGCCCAAAGGGAGAGGAGACTTGCAAATTACACAAGAATTGGATGCACCTGCTGAAACTAGAGATGACATTCAAGAACATAAATTGCCTCCAATTGGTTTAAGAGAGGTGTCTCTTGAATCCTATTATTTAGATTCTTTCACAATGATGTCATTTAACAAAACTCATTATTATTTTATGTAGGATTTGGTCAAAAAATCACCAGAGGCTGGACCTATTTTGGTAGGTCAGCAACCATTGCTTCAAGAAAAGAAAGGTAACACTGAATTACACAACAGAATTTATATACACTTTCTAAATATATCATCTCTTCCTTTCTTTACGTTTAGGCATTGCCAAAATTGTCACTATTTTTGAGGATTTAAAAGAATTATCAGCTTTTCAAATCATTTTCCATTTATATTGCAAAGAACTATAGAACTATCAACTTTTCCATTAAAAATGAGTTAAGTTTTTTTTTTTTATTTTGTGGCTAAATTACTATTTTGGTCCCTGACTTTATTTTCGGTCCCCTTTTGTCCCTTATCTTTTGTTTCTTTTATTTTAGTCATTTAACTTTCTAAACATTCCAAATAAGCCATCGTTAACTCCTTTAATTCCATTCAGTTAACAAACATGTAGCCATTCTTGTTAGCATTGTCGTTAACTATATTGATGGAATTAACGATTTAGAACTTATTTGAAATGTTTGGGAAGTTAAAGAACTAAAATAGAACAAAAAAAAAATACAAAGGACTAAAGTGAACCTAAAAATAAAGTTAAATAACCAAAGTAATAATTTAACCTTATTTTTTCTATGAAAAACAATGAGTGAAGTTAGATTATTTCAGATAAAGAATACTATATATAAAAATAAAATAAAAAACTGAAAAGATCAAACCTATATCTTTTATGCAACATAAGTGAAAAATATATGTAATATAATTTGTGTTAGATTAGACTAAATTAACCTATTTTTATGAATTTTAAATCTTCTCATTTCATGCCATTTTGAGTAGAGGAAGAAGGAAAACAATCAAAAGAAGTAGAGGAAGAAGATGAACACAAGAGAGGATTAGAGGTAAGAGTGGAGGAAAGAAATGTAACTGAGAAGAGTACCACAAACAGTTCAGAAGGAAAAAAAGTTCAAAAGGAAAAAGAAGGAACTTTTTTCATAGATGATGTATCAAAGGCTACATTGACTAATCAAAAGGAAGGTAAATATGTTGCTTCTCACACTTCAATAAATCAAGATATTAATTAAGTGTTCCCTATGCAATTTCATATATGTACAAAATAAATTCAAGAAATAAAACCAATTGAGTTCTCTAAAGCAGAGATGATGAAGTCCAAAGGGAGAGGAGACGTGCAAATTACACAAGTATTTGATGCAACACCTAAAACTAGAGATGGCATTCAAGAACATAAATTGCCACCAATTGGTTTGATTGAGGTTTTTCTTGAATCCTATTACTTTCTTAGATTCTTTCACCGTTACATTTTGCCAATGTCATTAGCAAAGTTATCAATGGGTGGATTAATCTCAATAGATGATGAAGTCCAAAGGGAGAGGAGACGTGCAAATTACACAAGTATTTGATGCAACACCTAAAACTAGAGATGGCATTCAAGAACATAAATTGCCACCAATTGGTTTGATTGAGGTTTTTCTTGAATCCTATTACTTTCTTAGATTCTTTCACCGTTACATTTTGCCAATGTCATTAGCAAAGTTATCAATGGGTGGATTAATCTCAATAAATATGCTTAGACTTTATGGATTTTAAAATGAAGTTTATTAATATATATATATATATATATATATATATATACACACCATCTGGTGTTGCAGAGTAATACAAAAACAACGAAGGTACTTGTTCAAAAAGGTCCTCCATCAGAGGAATCTACAACAGCAAATTCATCACTTGTAGGTTTTTATCACTTTTTAGTATAAAAGAATATTAATACGACCTAACAATGATGCCATTTAACAAAACTCATTATTTTCTCTAGGATTTGGTCAAAAAATCACCAGTGGGTGGACCTATTTTGTTAGATCAACAAAAATTGCCTGAAGAAATGAAAGGTAAAATTGAATTATCCAACATACTTGATTTACACTTTCTAAATGTTTTATCACTTTCTAAATGTTTCATCTCTTCCTTGCTTTTTGTTTAGGCATTCCCAAAATTGTCATGTAAACTAACCACATTTTTGTTTCTAGTTTCTCTTCCTTTGCCTTCACAGCCAACAACTAAGTCATCAATTATCAGAATTTATACAACTCCTCCAACTATAGCACCATCAATTCCATCTTCTACAAGAGAAGACTTGGTTGATTTTCATGGTCTATTCAAGATTGATGCAAGACGTGCTGGCTTGCTAGACGAGGCATTTGCCAAATATCCACATTTATGGGAGTGGCAAAAGAGCTTTCGTAGTCCTAAGTACTGTAAATGTGGCTACGAGTGTTTGGCTGACATGTTGGTATTTCTAAAATGCCAGACCCCCAAGGCAACTGATGACTCAAAGAGGCAAGAATTTGAGAACCTATTTGCGGAATTGGATTCTTTCCGCTTTGACTGGGGATGGTTGGCATCCATCCGTGAAGAAGTGATGGTGCAATTAAAGCAAGTGGCTGAATTGGAGTCAAGGATGATATATTTAAGATCCAAAATGCACAGAATTAGGGATGATCTATCTAAATATGAAAATGTATTTGACTTTTAAGAATGTAGACTTCTAAAATGTGGAACTCTTAAGTTACCTATTTCTTCTAAAATTTGATTTGCTTTTCATTGATTTTATGTGATCTTGTAAGAACAAGTTGCTTTTATACTGAAAACATAGTTGCACTTTTTCATTTTTTTTATATACTCTGGATGCAAGAGAATCAGCTTCTTGGCTTTTCTTTTTTCTTTAATCTCTTTGAAACTTTGGAGGAAGTGTTTCCAAAACTTTACAATGTAAGGGTACATTTATCGTTTTCTATTTTCATTTTTAGTAAAAATAGCTTCTTGGCTTTTCTTTTTTCTTTAATCTCTTTGAAACTTTGGAGGAAGTGTTTCCAAAACTTTACAATGTAAGGGTACATTTATCGTTTTCTATTTTCATTTTTAGTAAAAAAAAAATAAGTATGAAAATGGGTTTGCATGACTTTTGTCATTTTTACTTTGCATGAAATGGAGTTCATATTTCCCAAAATTTGGAAAGTTATAAAAAGATGTTTTCAATATTTTAAAAAAATGTAAGGTGGCATTTTGGAAATTTGGTTCAAATCATTCTTTTAATAATAAATGAATAGACTTTATTATAAATACATAATCACTACTAATTAATTAGCAAAAAAAGATGTGGTGTGATTATAGATCTGATTTCTTAACTTGCTGAGGAGTGGACTAATCTCAATATTTCTAATGATGCTGGCATGGAAGGAGTGGCCCTGGTGGAGCATATGGGCTACTACAATTTGGGTTTTATAGCACTGGTATAACAAGACTATTTTCATTGAAATTTTCCAGAGACTGTAACAGCCTTACAAAATTATTATGAATTATGTCAGGCAATTTATGGAGATATTCATTAAGGAGGACACTGTTTCACAGAGGAAAACCAATAAACTTCTACAAGTTAAATGGTACCCTCCAGACATAGCACTACAAGAAATTTGACTTTTAGTGGCGACTTTTCTGTGACGAACTTAAAAGTCGTCACTAAAACAAGGTTTTTTG
>JASKGM010068645.1:0-16476 GCA_034509205.1 Ceratonia siliqua
TAAGGACTTTGTTTCCTTAGGGTTCTATCTTCCTTCAACTACGATCTGTTCAGTTTGATTCTGGAGGGTTCGTATCAGTCCTCTATGCCAACTTCATTTTAGGTAGAAGCATTATCCACAGTTATGCCTTATCAGTAAATTGCATCCCTTCATTTTGACTCTCTACTTTCGTCTTTATCATCATCATCCTTCATATACACATTTTCATACCTTTGGCTATGTTTGTTTTTCTCATCTACCTCCTCATGAACATCATAAATTTTCTACTCAATATGTCAAATGTGCATTTATGGGGTATAGTACTAATCATAACGGTTTTCTTTGCTATGATCCTAGTTCTGAGAGAATCTGTGTCTCTAGGAATGTTGTTTTCTTTGAAAAACACTTCTTCTTTCCAACTCCTATTACATCATCCCTTGAAGTTGCATCTCTTCCTAGTTTTGATGACTTGTCTTCCTGCATTGAATGGTTCAAGCCTAGTCTTGTGTACAATAAACTTTCTTTAACTTAGCCCTTTCCTGATTCAGCTCCACCATTTGACCCTGTTCCCCATGCTCAACTTGCTCTACGATGATCCAACTGCATTTTTTGATCTCCTGCTTGGTATGACTTTTATCATACAACATTTACTGTTGCTTTGTCTTCCATTTAGATTCCATCTTCTTACTCTCATGTAGCCAAGCATGCCTATTAGCAGCAAGCAATGCTTGGCATCTTGATCAATATAAGGCTAGATTGGTTGCTCTTGGTAATTGTCAAGAATATGGGATTGACTATGAGGAGACATTTACTCTTGTGACTAAAATGACTACTATTCGTATTATTATTGCTATTGCCGATTCACAGGGTTGGGCAATTTAACATATGGATGTCAAAAATGCTTTTCTTCATGGTGACCTGAATGAGAATATATATATATATATATATATATGACACCTCCTCCTAGCTTGTTTTCCTTATCTTCCTTGGAAGTTTGTAAGTTGCATAATTCACTCTATGGCTTAAAGTAAGCTCCCCGAGCATGATTTGAGAAGTTTCGTTCCAACTTGCTTTAGTTTCAATTTGTGCAAAGTCAATATGACTCTCAATTGTTTCTTCATAAAACTTCCACTGGAATGGTCCTCCTCTTGGTCTATGTTGATGATATTATTATCACTGGTACGAACTCATTATTGATCACTAAACTTCAGCAATACCATAATTCTTTTCATATGAAGGATCTTAGTCACTTCATGTACTTCTTGGGATTGGAAGTTCACACTGACTCTTATGGCATATTCTTACACCAACATAAATACATTCAGGACTTGATTGATTTGGCTAGTTTTTAGGATTCCTCATCTGTTGATACCCCTCTGGAAGTAAAAGTTAAATATCACACTGAAAAGAGAGATCTTCTCTTTCTTGTATCGACAGTTAGTGGGTAGCTTGAACTACTTAACCATTACTCGGCCTGCTATCTCTTTTGCTGCCCAACAGGTTAGTCAGTTTATGCACTCTCCTTGCCATACATGGTTGCAGTTCATTGCATCATTCGCTATCTCTGCAGTTCTCCTTATAGTGGTTTACTATTTCTTGTTGAGTCCCCTCTACAACTTGTTGCTTTTAGTGATGCATATTGGGCTGTTCATCCAAATACTCGTTGCTCTGTCACTGGTTGGTTCATGTTTCTTGGTGACTCCTTTGATATCATGGTAAGTAAGAAACAATACCATGTCTCAAAATCTTCCACTGAGTCCGAATATCGTGCTGTCTGCTGCTAATTGAGCTAAAATATTGCATATTTTTATACATTTAGGGCCAACATATTTTAATTCTTTCATTTTATTTTTATTAGTTTTAAATGAAAAATTAATTAAGAGGCATAAATCCAAGTTGTGATTTAAATTCATTAAATAGCATGTTTTTGCTTATTTTATAACTTGTGATTTAGTTGGTCAATATGTTCTCACATGCACATACATTTTATTTGTTGTTTTAGGTTGATTTAGGCTAATGTGAAGAGGTATATATTGGGCTAAGTTTAGAAAAAAAATAAAGTTGGGCTGGTTTAAGCAAATCCATAGCACTATCTGAATTTTAAGCTATAATTAGAGTTACAGACCTCCATTTCAGGTGTTCTTTAATTTGTTGGTAAGATAAGAAGATCTACAACTTTCATGAAGAACCCAAAACCCAGTTCTGTCATTTTGAGGTCTAAATTGAGCAAAACCAGTAGCCTCCAAATTTGCTAGAAGTCCAACAAGCAACCCAGACCATGTGTCAGTATTTAGCTTATATTTGGAGTTTCAAAAGTCCAATTTTAGCGAGCTCATGTGCATTAGAAATCTAAGAGGGCGATCTACAATTTTTGTGAAGGGTCTAACTTCAAAATGTGCTTTTTTGATATTCTAAATATTACTTGAGTTTCAATAATATTAACCAGAAGCTAAAGTTGTAGTGCAGCATAAAACAAAAAAAAAGTGTAAGCTGAAAACAATAGAAGGAAGCAATGTGCCCAACAGCTGGGCATCACACAATACACCAAGGCAAAACGTAACCCCTTCATCAGAATGACATGGCAGCAACCAATAAAGCAAAACGCATAGCATGACCCCACACACCAAAACGCAAGCCTTCCTAGAATAAAATGTGCAGCTGCTGTATCAGGCCATCAAGCAAAGTGATGTCGTATCACTAACAAAGGCACACACTCTTGCAAATAAAAGGGGGCTGAGACCTGGGAAAAAAAGGAACCGTTAGTCTGCAATTTTTGGACAGTATAGAGCTGCTGCTACGAGACTGAAATGCAAGTTTGAAGAACTCCTCTGGGTCCAAGTGCTATTACTTCCAACTCTCTTTCAAGTTGACTACTTCCGACATTCGCTTACCATCTTCTTACTCTCTTCATTCTCTAATTTTTCATTTAATTTTGCTTTGAAATTCATGGTTTATTTTTTATATTTGTGGTTTAAGATTGATTAGTTTTTGGTGTTTCGTTCATATTTAATTCTAGCTATTTCATTGTTCTTTTAAGCTTTCATTTAATTTTCACTACAATTGCTTTGGAATTATTTCAAGCATTTTGTGTTTTGAATATACAGATGAACCCTATAATTATTATTTTGAGGCTTTTCAATTTTAACTTGTGTTTTGGCTAATTATTCTCTAGTCTAGCTTATTTCTTAGTTTGGTTTTGTTAATCTCTTAGCATCATTAGATTTAAGTGTTTTGTTTCTAAATTTACTTTATGTTAAAAATTATTTAGTTTAGTTAATTACTTGGTTGCCTAGTTTTAATTTGATAGAATTGGTTGTTAATTTTGGTCGTTTAATTAGTGTGATAATTTTTATTAGACAATTGATTTAAAATTAATTTTTTTCTTCCTTATTAGTTGGTTAATGTTTGGGTAGTGGTTTGCTTTATAATTTGGTGTTTGGTTAGTTATTTTTTGGTTAATTAATTTTAATAATTTAATTTGGTTGTTAGTTTTGTTGTTTTATATTTTAAGCTTTTATTTTCTTTACATCAATCAAAGCTCTAATTTTTGAATCTGGTCCTTGACAAGTGCCTTTTTATTTTTGTTACTTGTTATTTTCTTTATGTTTGAATTTGAGTTTAAACAACTTCCCCTGAGGAGATGATCTAGGAATTTCATTCCTAATTATTACTTGACACCTTCTTGCATTTGGGATAGCCTTTATGCTCCTTATTTTTGAGTGAGTCGGCTGCCTACTATGAGATTACTTGGATTCGAGGATTGTTAGTCGAGCTTGGCATTTCTCTGCTTGATCTTACTCCTCTCCATACTAATAACACAAGTGCCACTGAAATTGCTACTAATCCTGTCTATCATGAGCATACCAAATTCATTTAAGTGAATTGTCATTATATTTGGGAAACTATGGATATGCATGTCGTTTCTCTTCCACATATTTCCACTGTCTTACAAATAGCTTATGTGTTTACCAAGGCTCTTCCCCATCCGCCCCATTAGTTCCTTATTGGCAAATTGATCATTTTTTATCCACCAACATCAATTTGAGGGAAAATGTTAATATATTCTTTTGTGTGTATATATATATTTCTTAGTCCTTATACATGTGTAGGTTTCCATTTAGTAGCCTTTTCCTTAGCTGGCCATTTCTTGGTATCCATGTTGTATCCTTATTTTATTGAATAAGAACAAAGAGGGGTAATTTCTAGATTCAAAAATAATTTCATTATTCACATGTTTCTTTGTGCTTAATGTTGTATTTTGGTTTAAGGCGTTGAGGAGAGTTTTTGAGGTGGCTCCAGGGAGGAGGAGGTTGAAGAAAGGAAAAAGGAAGAGAAACAAACAAAGGGTAAAAATTAATTTTGAAAATATTTTTTTGTGGTATTATCTCGTATCCTGGACCGCCAAGATGTATCCAAAATGCCACTAACAGAATCGATCATATTAACTATGTTACTGCTAATATGATCGAATCCTATCACAAAATTTAGAATTAAAAAAAAAAAAAGAGTTCCATGTGTGAGGTGTAACTCCTTTTGTATATAATTAAGACTGAGGCTTAATTGGGTTTTTGGTCATTATAGTTTGTACAATTTTGGTCCTTATAATTTCATTATAATTTATAAACAATATAGTCTTTTTAGCTTCATCAAAGTTATAATTTTGGTCTTTCTGTTAACTTTTTATTTATTTTTTAACAATCATAACTGACATGACAACAAAAAATTTATGTAGACACACAAATTTACACATCATCAAATAATTTTACCTTCTCAATATCCACGTATTAAATGCCATGTCAGCAACCCTAAAGCCCTCAATTTCGGGAACAAATCTCATCCAGTCAAGCCTTGAATGGATGGCTTCCCGTTAAGTGCTTGGACGGCCACGATGCTACCAAGTGTCCCAAACATTTTTAAAAAATCTTTTTTACCTTTTTCTTTTTTTCCATTCCTTCCTTCCTGAAATTCCTTCTTCCTTCTCCCTTTTCCCCTTTCCTCCTTCCCGGCCTCTTAGTCTCTCGCTGCTGCCACCACTGCCAACCACCGAGGCTAGCACACACCACTGCTGGTAACTGGTCTGGTCTTTGGCCCACCCTACAATCAATGGATTCAGACATTTGCATAAGTTTCTTGCGTGTGGCAAGCATCGCAAAATGGAAGAAGGGATGGATCTTTAAATGGGGGTTTGCTCAATTTGTAACGTAGAGGTAAATTATTCCTTTTTTTATCCTTATCCTTATGCTTTCAATTTGATCTATCCTGATGCTAGTTCTTCTGATGATATGCTTAATTTATGTGGGACTTGATTTGATAGAAAAGGCCAAGAATTTCATTGTTCAAATTAGAGAGAATTAGACACATTTTGAAAAGAAACTTCATAATATAGTTATGAAGGTTTGAATCACTCACATATTCCTCTGAATTATATCTACATATTAATTTGGAAAACCAATAGGGATATCCAAGAACAAATGAATTTGATTGGAAAAACAGTAGCTCTTGTGTTGATGCTCAGTTTATATCTGACCAATGAAAGCTATAGCAAGACAAAAGTGATGTTGAAGTTATTGCTTGGCTAGCTTTTCAATTAATTAAAATTCCTCAGATTATGGACAAAGAATCATGGATTTGAAAAAGAGGAGAAATATGTACAAGATTAATGACATAAGGGTATGCCTAGAACACTAGTTCAGTATGTATGTCAGTAGCCTTGAAGTTGAGACAAGTTTCCAAAAATTGCATTTTCTATTTACTATTTGCTAATTTAATATACTTCCATAGCTCCAAGCACTTCCTGATGGACAATTTGTATAAGCTAAAAAACCTCCATAACTTCAATGATTTTCATGTTTCTTTTCGTTTTCATACATGTTTGATATTCTGATGGTTGTAAATAAAATCACATAATAGACAATTTCCATTGTCACCAGTCACCACCATTCTTCTGCGCTGACAAACCAAATTTGATATGATTTGAGTGCCTGTTTTCTTTTCTTGTCTATACCTTAATTATACTTGTCATAAACGATAATGGTAGGGTCAACTCATGACTTACTTTCAATCAATCCTGGCTTAATATTTGATTTGATGAATATTTGGTTTGTTGGCTTTCTATGGTATTGACCCTGACAAAGCCATGGAACTTCCTATTAAGTGCAAGGTTGTGGAGCCCTGCTTTCACTGCCAGTAGTCATATATCACTGATCATGGAAAGTCATAGGCACTTTTATATGATGTTTTACTATGGATGTAATAACTCACTCCAAGGTTGCTTCTTCTTTATGATTTGTCTGTTTAGGTGTCTTGTTTAGTTTGGTTTGGTTTAAGATTTGAAGTGTAATTCTGAGTGGTAGTAAACTTCCTTGTAAATTTAATTTATTGTCATTTTTCTTTGGAAACAAACAAAACCCCAAAGAGATTGCAATTGTGGAAAATCTATCATCTCATGCTTTCATGGCTGTTGTGTTGGAAATCAAAATTCAGAATTTAGAAGCAAATAACTAAATGGGTTAAAAATTAAAATCCATAGAGTATTTTATGCATTGGATTTGTGTATAAAAAGAACAATTATAACTTTATTTTAGAGTGTCATTTGTAATTAGAGGTGGATAAATATTGAGTTAGATTGGGTTTGGACAAGGTTCACCTCTAATCATAACTCATGACTTACTTTCAATCAACCCTTGCTGAGCTAGCTCAAGGAGGAAAGCAAATTTCAAAGAATTTGAAATGGAAAAGTTTCTATTACCATTCAAATGTCTAATTATTCATTTGTTATTTCTTTTTCTTATCCTCAATTTTAAACAGGTTTATGATATTGGTGTAGCCAAGATTCTAAAGGGAAGTCTTTTTATGTTTATTTTAAACAGGGAAGTCTTATCCTCAATTTTTATGTTTATACACATTGGATTTGTGTATAAAAAAAGCAATTATAACTTTATTTTAGAGTGTCATTTGTAATTAGAGGTGGGTAAATATTGAGTTAAATTGGGTTTGGACAAGGTTCATCTTTAATCATAACTCATGACTTACTTTTAATCAACCCTTGCAAAGCTAGCTCAAGGAGGAAAGGAAATTTCAAAGAATTTGAAATGGAAAAGTTTCTATTACCATTCAAATTTCTAATTATTCATTTGTTGTTTCTTTTTTCTTATCCTCAATTTTAAACAGTTTTATGATATTGGTGTAGCCAAGATTCTAAAGGGAAGTCTTTTTATGTTTATTTTAAACAGGTTTATGTCACTACTGTTGCAAAAGGTACCTGAAGGGAAGTATTTTTATGTTTCTTACATAGCTTTAGAGATTGAGTTTACAATGTCTCATATTGTTGATGCAATCCCTGTGTCTTTTTTTTTTTCGCACAGTATGCTTTGAGGAAGGGTATCACTTACAATGGAATTGGATCTAAAGGGATCACCAATAGCATAAACATGATAAAAATAGTCAAGACAACTGTGACAAAGACGAAGTAAACAATGATAAAGAAGACGAAGTAAATAGTGAAAAAACTCAAGACAACTGAATTGGATCTGAAGGGATCACCAACAGCATAAATATGAATACTGAATGTATAGTACTAATTTCTTTGCAGCTAGGATTCAAGGAATATGAATATCTTGTACCTTGTATTATGTGTATGAATGAATTTTTGGGAATGTTAACTGGATGCTGTATGAATTGATATTAATATATATATATATATATATATATATATATATATATATAAGCTCTTCATGCTTATAACAAAGGGACTAAAATTAATGACCATCCTCTATTAGCTTGCTTGATCTTGGGTGGTTCATATAGGGTGCACAGGATCATGAGCTCACTTTTCCAATGATTTTGTACATCCATATTATTATGATGATCTCAAGTAATCATGCAATAAATTAATATACATTCAAAAACGGCATTCATTGACAAACTGAAGCGTGATATTAACGTCAAATGCTTTCAATACATAAAAGTTCAAAAATAAAAGAAACACTCCTATACTGAAACATCTACATTCAAATGGCCTAGAGAAGCATAACGTCATAAATGACATAGAAACCTAGAAAAGCATTATATATATCAAAACTATACACATCAATACACTGCTTTAATGTCTCTATGTCAGATTGCAACTTCCCAGCCTTTATCTAAATGTCCATATATCACCTTCCTGTAATGCACAACATAAACAAAAAAATAAATTGAGATTTTATTCTTATACAAAGTCGGTAGTTTAGTACTACTAGATAAAAGATTACCTTAGACTTATATTTTGTGGACACTAGAATTGGATATATCACTTATAGGGTATGATGGTTGATTGAAATCAATGCTCAATGACTACAAAATATATTTATTAGCAAAGGTATTTCACCATTTTTTACAAAAAAGATAAAGGTTCATACATGAAATTTCATGTACGACATAATAAAGGGTCTTAACCAACGTATTGATGGAATTTCATTCAATCCTCAATAAAGGTTGAAAAGTATTACCAATATGATCCTGCATAAGAATGACTAACAATAATAAGAATTACCTCTATTCCTTTAAACTTGAGAAGAAAAGTCATGTTAAAAGCTAATAGAAGATACGTTATACCTCACTCGAATGAAATTGCTCTTGAGAACTAGAAATGTCATGTATGACAGAAGAAGCATTTTCCTAGGCAAATTGAAATAATACAACTTACTATGTTATAAAATTTAAACACAATGCTATATATTAAGTTAAGAAACAAGGTACCTTGAATCGATTGCTTTGTGAAACATTAGTGGCATGAGAGTTGTTCTTCCTTTTGCATTACTTCTCAACCTAACTTTTTGGATGCTTTCTTAATTTTTTGCCTTCTTTTCTCTTCAAGCATTTAATATTAATAAAATGATTATTTTTTCCAGCCATACAATCAGCTGCATCTTTTTCATTCATACAATCACCTTGTCTTATGAAAATATCTTCAACTTTCTTACTCAACTAAACCACAGCTTGATCTAGAAATATGTTTGCTTCCTCACAATCAACTGCCCGAGTTGCTAACCTCACTAATTTGGGACAAAGCTGCCTATATTGTTAAGTGATATTGAGTTAAGGATCTTCATGAACATTACTCCCTTTTGTATCTTGCACAAGTCCATTTCTTGCATCTTTTGTCCATCTTTTCAAAAAATATTAGGCAGGAATTGATTTGATATCTTTTATATCATACACTTTAAATGCATGACAACATAGAATGCCAAAAATCTCAAACTTTCTACGACTACAAGAAATTGTATTATCAGTAGAATTAAACAACACCTTGAACTCCAAATCTCCATTAAATAACATAACACCATACTCATGAATTGATTCACTTTCATTTTTATATTTTATAGAGGCTACAGAGTATAAATCAAACTCTTCTTGAAAAATATAAAAAATTTTAGGAGTATAGATCCAAGCAACTTGCTACAGCAAAGGTGAATTTTGCATCTTGAATCTTGGCAACTTTTGCCTAGATTCAAATTTAGAATGCAACTCATTATATCTTTTATCATTAACTGCCCTTTCAAAGTGCTTGAAAAATTGGATTATATCCAAATCTGGTGTCATGCAACTTTTCAAATTAGAGTTTATGCTTTCACTAAGCTGTGTGCTCCGCATGCCTATTAAGAAAGCATTTTTCATGTAGCATTTTGCCTATTTGGCTTTTATTTTATACAGATTATTCAGCCACTTGTTTTCTTGAAGATTGTAATCACTTAATAGTTTATCCCATGCTACTTGAAAATCATTTTCCTCTGCGTATTGGTATATACATGCCTTGAAGTCTCTAAGAAAGTTAGAACCACTTTTCATTAAATTCCCCATATGCTTAATGCCATTTTGCATCAAATGCCAAGTACACAACCCATGATATGTTTCAGGCATTATCTCAATTAAAGCTTTAGCCATTGCATGGTCTTTATCAGTAAAACTAGTCTGAGGCCTCTTTTTATTGTGTGCCTCCAAGAATGTTTCAAATAGTCATTCAAAGGATTCTACTGTCTCATCATAAAGAAGTATAGCTACAAAAATTACCACTCCTCTATGATGATTAAACCCTGCAAATAAAGCCAAAGGCCTGCATGCATTGTTAGTGCTGTATGTAGTGTCAAGTGTGACCACATCACCAAAGATGGCATAATCAATGATCATTTTTGCATCTGCCCAAAACATATTTGTTATCTGCTCTTCAACATTTAATTGGATTGCATAATAAAATGATGGATTCACTACTGATTCTTGTTGAAAGTATTGTAGTAGATTGCCTGCCTCCCCATATGCCATGATTCTTAGCCTTTTAGTATGAAGATGATTCTTTTGATCTAAGTGGGTGTATCCAAGATTTTCTTTTCCACCAACTTGTCTACTCATCAATTCAAATGAAGCCTTTTGTTTAATCCCAGAGTCATTTACTAGATCAATCTCATAAGATACACTTGAGATACTTTTCTTTGATACGACAACATGTGGGTAGTTTGTGGATGATGCAATTCATGATTATGTTCAGCAACAAAATCATGTACTCTATATTTATCACATTCGCTAATGTAAGTGACTCCTATTCTTGTAGGACAATTAGTTCTAGTTTCAAATCTAGGCCTTTTGTCACCCGTAGTTTCTTTACAAACACCCTCTTTGCAACATACATATCTGCATGACCTAATTTTCCCATTTTTACTTTTATTGGACCATTTTTTTCTAACACCAAATCCAACTTTTCCACCATAGTCAACCCAAATTTGCCAAGCTTCCTCCAAATTTTTAAATTTCTTGCCCTCATAAGGCTTCCAATCAACTTCTAAATTATATCTATTTTAATATAAATAATTAGTGAATATACAGATGCACAAAATTTGAACAAGAAGATATGCAATTTTTTTTATCAAAATATTATGAAAAATATTTAAACAAGAAGATATGCACTCATTTCCTTGTTCACATGGTAGAAAAAGAAAATGATGTATTGTTATTAAAAAAAATCAGCTATCTAACTTACGATTAAAACATCTTCAACCCTAGGTAAAATGACATTTAACTCAAAGTGGGCTGGAGTAACTAGCCAATATCCAAAAATTAAACACCAATTCAACTAAATAAGTATGGAGTTAACATAATATATAAGCATACCCAAAACATCAGAAATCAACCACAAACCATACCATTGTTGGTCTCAAAAGTGGAAGTTATTCAGACTTAACATCAAACTTGAAATGAACAATCAAATTTTTCTAATGCTCTAACAAATTGAGCTAAATCATTCAGAAGTCATAACATATGAACTAACAAACTACAAACTTTTTCCAATTACCCACCCTTGAGAGTAAACATTTGAGATGTTACTTGTTCCTCCTTCAATTGTTAGCTCGTCTTGTGATTCTGTAGTTCATTATCACTTGGACATTCGATTGATTGTGCTTCAGAAATGGACCCCTATAGAAAATTGGCAACAACCCCATCGCTTCTAATAGGAACATACATATTTGCATGCACCCCTTCCATACAGTGTTATTCCCTTGCTTGCTAACTTAGGTTGCCTCTCTACTATTTCCCTGAACTACAGGATCTCCACACTTGTACCTAAGTGTAAGATCTTGTGAGTATTAAAGATAGAAAGAAGAGTTTACAGGGTAAAACAATACCATAAATGATCATCAAACTTTAATTTTACTTTTTGGGAGTATCATATAAGGGGAAAAAAACCCACATAAAAAACTGAAACATTAAAAGGCATCATCAATTAAATCTATAATTTAATAAAATTAAATTCAATAAAAATACATTCATAGATAAAAATTTTTAATTTAACGATAATGACCTATAAACTTGTTGCAATTCAAATATTTGTAAAATTTTACCTAAAATGAACAACTAGTGAGTTTATTAGTAAAAATTTAGTAATTTAGCTATAATTCATTCTTTCTTTCTTTCTAGGAGAGTGATTGGGAATTTTGCTTGCGGACCAAAACAAGGACAGGGAAATTTTTTATGGGTGCATGGTATTATTTTAACTCAAAGTGGGCTGGAGTAACTAGCCAATATCCAAAAATTAAATGCCAATTCAACTAAATAAGTATAGAGTTAATGTAATATATAAGCATACCCAAAACGTCAGAAATTAACCACAAACTATACCATTGTTGGTCTCAAAACTGGAAGTTATTCATTGATACCACAAACCATACCAGCGATACCAGTCTTACCAAACCAGTGCCAAGAGGAAACGAAACTGAAAACATTTTAGGTCAAAGCATATTAACACATGGAGCAAAAAAAGTCTTCTCAATGGTGACTAAGAAACTTAGAAAAATATATACCTCTCTTGTACCCAGGAGACGAAAGCAATATCTTCCTTGCTTTTTCACATTCAGGACATCAAAGAGCATCAACCAGTCATGTAATTGCAGAACAAGCACTGGTACATTGGAGTTGTGGTAAATACTGAGCATTAATGCATTTGGGAGAGAAAAACAAATTGTAGAATGGAAGAAATCTGCTGTAAGTTGATGTCGACGATACATTGCAGCTGAGGAACAACCATGGTGGTGGGAGGAGACAATGGCCGATGGTGCATCAATTGGCGGGAAAGAGGAAAGAGGAGAAGGTTTCTGGGGAAAGGAAGAAGGAATTTCAGCCAGAGAAAGAACACAAATTTGCTTCAAGTTGGCGATACGTTGCAGTTGGGGAATGGCCACCGATGGTGGGAGGAGACAATGACCGGTGGTGCAACAGCTGGTGGGAAGGAGAAGATTTTGGGGGAGAAGGAAGAAGGAGTTTTAGGAGGGAAGGAAAGGTAAAAAAGATAAAAATAAAAAAGATTTTTTTAAATGTTTCTTTTGGACAACCACGATGCACTTGACGGGAAGCCATCCAATTAAGGCTTGACTGGATGGGATTTGTTCCCCTCAATTTCTCTCATCCGAGGTTCAACTCGTTTTAGTCTTTAGTCAAGAGCCTCTGTCAAAGCTATCATTGAAGGTAGCAAAGTCACCATACTATACTTTTTTTCTGTAAATAATTAAATATCTTAACACCCACTAGAGAAAAAATGAATACTGTTCATATAGAAAATTTTAAAATAATTGACAAAGGGAAGCTTGAAAAGTGGAATTACAGGGGATGGAATACTACCAAAACTTTAATATTTTGGGTGAGGCAAGGGAAAAGGGAGGGAGAGGATAACCATTTGTACAGTGACTAATAGTACTGGGGACCCAAATTGCCATATTAAACATTTTGCAGGAACTCTTATGGCTGTTTAAAGAGAAAGGAGGAGCATTTATATACTTTTAGAATACGCTATCATTCTCATTTTCCCTGCATCAACATTATTCTTCGAGGATGCATCTTTCTCTTCAGGAATCGAAGAATTAGAAGCATTCATTGCCACTTATTGATTAGAATTCCTGCTATATTTAGCCTTTTCATTTCCATTTGAATTATTCGACCATCCCTATTTTGTTTAGATGAAGTGTCAGAAGAATTATTCGACCATCCCTGTACAGTGACTAATAGTACTGGGGACCCAAATTGCCATATTAAACATTTTGCAGGAACTCTTATGGCTGTTTAAAGAGAAAGGAGGAGCATTTATATACTTTTAGAATACGCTATCATTCTCATTTTCCCTGCATCAACATTATTCTTCGAGGATGCATCTTTCTCTTCAGGAATCGAAGAATTAGAAGCATTCATTGCCACTTATTGATTAGAATTCCTGCTATATTTAGCCTTTTCATTTCCATTTGAATTATTCGACCATCCCTGTTTTGTTTAGATGAAGTGTCAGAAGAATTTATTAGTATGATAGTACATATCTAATTTGTAGTTAGCTTTTTCATTTTTATTTGAGTATTTGACCACTATCGCTGTTTACAATGGTTTGATGATGAATGGTTGATCGGGAAACTTGGAGAGAACGTTAGAACTAAGAAGAAAATGGGGGAAACAGAGAGAGTTAGAGAGAGAAGAGAAGACCACCAAGGGAGAAAGAAGAAGGAAAAAGAGTCTGGAAAAAGAAATTAGAGGATTTGGGTCGTGGACATGTGACCTAATATGATGTAAATGTAAAATTATTGGAGGATGTGTAAACTTTTGTGTATAAATAATTTTTTTTATTGTTTACTTGAATTATAATTGTTAAAAATTTTAATTAAATAATTATAATTATAATTTTGATAAAATTATGTATATTATATTTTTTAATATGAAATTAAAAAATTATAATTACAATTTTAACAAAATAAAAAAAATACAATTAAACCTGTAAATTTTTAGTAAGAGAAAAACAAAATTTAATAAGATAAAGAAAAGTAGCCTTTGAAGTTCGAAGCACGGACTAGCCATTGTTGGAACGTTCAAATTATTTGAATCCACACCTGGCACCAAGTTGTTTCCTTAAGCCTACAGGCAAGAGAACATTTTAAATCTGTTTCCAGGCCTTGTACATCTTCTGATCTTCGTCTTCTTAGTAGCTTCGCGAAGAAGGAAGATAAAGAAGTTCTTCTCTCCCTCTCCTCCTCCTTTTCGTATCTTCCTTCTGCGGAAGCGCAGTTTGACTTCTATCTATTACCTCCTTAATCTGCCATTTATTCCTCATATCTCATTGAATTTGAGCCAGAAAAGCGGGGTATATCGTCATTATGGCTACCATTAATGGGCAAACTGAAACCTCTCAAGGAAACATTACTCCGGCCACCATTTCTCCCGCGAAGCAGCCTCTTCCTCCAGCAAAGAGCGTTGATTCTCAATCTGTTCTCAGAAGGTTTCTGATTCATTTTCTTAATTCATTAATTTATTATCGTTCTCAATTAATTTAAAAAGATATGGGTTTTTGCCAACATGCTAATGTAAACGGGTTAGTATTTAGTGTATTTTTCCCCATCAGGTACTACAATTAATTTCACTATTCTCTGTTTTTACGTTACTGTCAATGCCTGTAAATAGGTCACAAACGTCCCGGTCCTGAAGGTGAGGTCGGTCGGTAGTAGCCGGGTCGGTGGTGGTCGGGTCGGTATAATGAGGTCGGTTTTGCAAACAAGTAAGCAAGGGCTCGGGTGCGATTATTACGCTCCGATACCTAAGTTAGATATGTCCGAGCTGTGAAAGTGAAAGTGTCTTTTAGTCATACCTGAGGGGTGTATTTATAGGCTGGTGTTGATTGGGCTTTAGTGGGCCTGGTAGTTGGGCCCTTGGTTAATGGGCTTTGGCCGGACCGGGTCCACTACACTTGCCCCAAAAAATTTACGGCCGGTGCCAGCGACACCAGGAGACGGTCGGTGGACGCACTGCCTAGAGAAGGGCGGTGGATGTGCCGCCTAGAGAAGGTTGGTGGATGTGCCGCCTGGCTGGGAAGTGGTTGCCTGCAGTTAGGGACTTAATCACAAGGTCTGTCAGCCGTTGGATTTCATTCGAGATGACCATTACGCTTCCCGAGCCTTGCTCACCGCCGTTGGATGTTTTTGTTTTAGACCGTTGGATAAGCCTTCGATCTTGCTATAAATATAGGAGCGGGGGAGGGAGGATCCTCGTGGTTGCTGTTGCTGAAGATTTCTGGCGTGTTACTGACTTGGGCGTTTGCTTTCGGGTGCTGGTGCGCGCGCGGTCATCGCTTTGCAAGGTTGGTAGTTTACCTTAGTTTCATTGTTTTCTTGGGTCGTATGGTTATAGGTTGGTCCTCGCGCAACCGTTCAAACGGTCGCTCCCCGGGTTTGGTCGGTTTTATGCTCGAATGGCCGCTGGCCAAATTCGGGTGAGTCCCGGACCCCATGCTCGGCTAAACTTCTTGTTTTTGGTCAGCCAAGGTTGTGATGAGGTCGGGGAAACCGAGCACAAAGTCCGGTCCTTCGGAAGATGCCCCAGAAAGAGAAGTTGGGGTTTCTGGTCGAGGGGACGATGACAATTTTTTCGATTGGGTGAGTGAGGATATTCGCTCCTTAGGTTCCTGTTTCGGTGCCGAGCTGATGCCGACGTTGAAAGAACACCTGTCCTTGGAGGATTGGGGGAACAGTTCTTTTGATGTCGAAGCCTGTCCGGACGGGGCGTCCGTGTGCGACTTTAGTCGCGAGAATGAGTTTTTTATTTTCAACTTCTATTTTGTCGAGAAGGTCGGTGCGATTTTGCCCCTATCGACCTTTGAGATGGACTTCTTCAGAGTCGTCAATATTGCTCCTACCCAGCTTCATTCCAACGGGTGGGGGTTCCTGCAAGGGTTTCAGTGCCTATGTGATATGCTCAAGGTCCGTCCTCGTGTGGATGTATTTTTTTACGTCTTCCTGCTGAAAGATCCCTGCAAGGGAGCAGGGTACCTATATCTGTCGGCTCGGTCGCACCTGTCTTTAATGAAACCGGTGGAGGAGTCAGCCAAGGAATGGAAAGACCAATTCTTCCGAGTGACCGCCCCGAGGATCGGTGCGCAACTGGCTTTCTTTCTGGATGAGGCCGGTTATCCTCGCTTTCCTTTGAGGTGGAAGTCGCATTACCACA